>CALNHX010010058.1:0-43668 GCA_940337035.1 Agriotes lineatus
CTGATTGTGGATGAAAAGAAAATAGAAGGAGAAGAATTGCAACAAATCAAGGAAGAGTAAGAAAAATAAAACACGGCACCTACCTACCTGAGGAAGACAAAACAAACACAGAAGAAATAAACAAAAACAAAACTAAGAAAAACAAAGCAGCAACATTACAAACATTATTAGCACCACACTTACCAAAAACAAAAATACTTTACGAAACACCATTCCACCATAGATCTGAAAGTTTAAGCTCATATCAACATCGAGAAGACAGACCTATCGTGTAGCAATTACAGCCAACAGAAGACACCACTAATAATACAATAAGATATGGCCATGGACAAAAATGAAGAAATAACAACAAAAGAAAGAACATCCCCCACAACTTTGACCAAAAAGGGTAATACAGACCGAAACCCTCCAGTAAGTAAAACAAAAATGACAAAAATTTTAAATATATGCACACTTAACCTAAAAATATTGCTAAAAAAGAAAACGCCAAAGAACTAGAAGCGGCAATAACAAAATAAAATGGGACGTACTAAGTCTGGCTGAGGTAAAAAGAGATGGTGAAACAATACTACAAAGGAAAAATGGAATAATACTATATTGAATAGATCAAAATAAAAGCCAAGAAGGAGTAGGTTTCTGTGTAAACAAAAATCTTTCAACCAATATGAAACATTTTCGGGGTATTTCAGAAAAGATCGCAGTTTTAACATTAAAAATAGAAAATAATTCTAGCCTAGTCATAATCCAAATCTATGCAACAACAAAGAACAGCTCAGAAGAAAAGATAGACCAGTTCTAGGCATTGCTATATAAAACAACACAGGAATACATAAATAAAGGTGAACTCAAACACATAGTAATCATGGGCCACTTTATGTGCAAAATAGGCAAACTAATAGGATTTGCAGTTAGCCACAAATTAGTAATAACAAATACTCTCTTTAAGAAAAGGCCAGGAAAACAATAGACTTGGCTATCACCAAATGGGTAGCACAAAACCCAAATTATACCTGAACAATGGACCAAATCAACAATCATATTACTACACAAAAAAGGAGGGACAGCAAAAATCACAAATTATCGCCCAATAAAATTGTCACTTATAATACCATGAGCAGTCAAAGTTATGTGGACCATTTTTGCGGTGGTCTCACGAATTTCCATTGCGCTTTGGTACGATTAGGACGACTGCGCTAGCACGAGTCCTAATCCTAAGCGCAATGGACATGAGTAGTGATACCACTGCAAAAATAGTCGATATAACTTTGACTAAGAATGGTATTCGAAGGACTATTTAATAAACCAAACTACTTTTTCAAATTAGTTTTCAGTAAATCTAGCAACAAACTACGCAATTTCTATAGCAGTGATTTCCAAAGTCGGTGATATCGACCCTTGGGGGGCGCTGGAACGATCCAGGGAGGCGATAGTAGCCTCGGGTGCATTTGGGGGGCGGTGAATAAAAATAAGGGGGCGATGAAAACTTAAAGAAGGAAGAGAAGATAAGAAGATTTAGAAAAACCATTCGTACATATTTCATCTGTTGTGTAACATTATTTTCCAAATAAACACACAAAATGCAAGTTACAGATTTATTTATTCCATGGACTATTTACCATTATTAAATGTTCTTATTCTTCTTCATACCATTTATTACTTTATTTATTCAGTCTGTGTATTCTCCGTTTCTTGAATTTTACTTTAACACACACTTTAATACACCATCCAGAAAGAAAATGGTATAATACAAAGCTTCTGTTATAAAATTTGCTTTTACTCAAAATATAGGTTACAAATTCAGAAAAGATGTGTTTATTTTAAAAATATAATTTTCTCTAGCAATAATAATTTTTACAAACTTTCTGTATGGTATATTTTATTATAACATTTCATAATTGACTTTTTCAGATAATCATTTCAGTTTGGCTTTCTCTTTAGTTGTTTCGATTGTCAGTTAATACCTACAAATTAAAATCTAAGCTCTGATGCCAAACAACTATCCTAACTAAATCAACTTATATGCTCGGAGCTTTTTAATAAACTATTCGCAATTTAACAGTAACTGTATCTAATGTACCATTCATTAAACAATTCTTAAATATTTATGTTGTACATTTAATGTATAAATCTTTCCTTGTACTTTTAAATTGCTAATTAATTTATTCTTTCAAAATAATTTCCTATCTAGAAATACTCTTATAGATTATTACACACAACTGTCACATGACTGACATCAGCCAATGAAAACCATGCATTTTTTGGAACTCGACCAATCCCGAACTGCTTAGCTGATAAGCGCCCGTGGGATGCTTACCAAGCGATAAGCTCCCTAGGGATGATTATCGACCCCGTGGATGGTCTCATAATTAGAAATAGAAATGCAAGAAACAAGCAATTTGAGTTTTTTTGCATTATTAGATCAATTTTAAATCATAATTCGTATACGGGTTTTGTGTAATAATCTTCAAAATATAAACGCGGGCGACAGACTTACATATAATTTTGCCCGTGCCAAGAGCCATCGTGCTGGTTGCCCTTAGAAAACTGCCCTCGGGCAACCCTCGGGACAGTTTTCATTGCAACCAGCACTCCACCCTTGGCGTGTGCAAAATTATCGGCAAGTATGTCTCGCCCTTGTTATATTACTATTGATAATTCTCCGGCGAGAGCACGCTATCCAAACGCCTATTTTAGGGCAATGCAAAGAAGCTTCGCGAAAGAAATGTAGATTATCAGCGCTTCATAAGCGCATTACTTGTGAATTAATGTAGCTATAAGTAAAACCACTACTCATCAGAAAAAAGTTAAATCCAAAACATTATTATTTAAATGTTGCAAAAACCAGTTACAGTATAAAATTATCTTACTGCAATCTGTAGGTAAGAGCTCTTGATACATTTGTGGTTTGTATAGATGCATATTTAAATCTTTTTTTTAGAATTGTACGGCAAGTACCATAACTCAAATTCACTTGTTGAGCAAGCCTTCACATTGATGTGGAGGGTTTGTTTTGCATTGGATTTTGGACATCTGCAATTTGTTGCGCAGTTCCAACATGCTGTCTACCACTTCTTGGTCTGTCTGCTACACTACCCATTTCCCTGAAAGCAGCTACAGTACGTCGTACTTGATAAAAAAAGTCCGTTGCAAATATTTCAACGTTAGAAAATCTTTCTCTAAATTCGTTTAAACAAGCATGTGCAGAGTGCTGCCAATTACCATTGTCCATTTCGAAAATATGCTTCTAATGGGTGATCCAACAGTTAGCGTGGATTTCGTCAACAAATAAAAATTCATTTTATAAACTTACACATGACATATTTATTATATCAGAAAGTTTAATATGTAGCATTTATGTATGAAAAACAATATCATTCTTATGACCTCTATGGCTTCCTTGACAGGAGGTTATTCGAACGTCAAAATTTTCGATAACTTTTCGCAGTAAAAGTAGATCAATGGCATCTAATGCAGTTCGAAGGTGGTCTTTCAGTTGGTGAAGTGTTTGTGGGTTATTAGTATACACTTTATTTTTCAAATTCCCAAAAGAAAGTAATCTGATGGAGTAAGATCACAGGATCCTGGGTGTAAATTCACCTCACAGTTTCCGGAAATGATGCGATGGTCGAACTTCGAGAGCAATAAGGCGATTGTTTTATGGCTTGTATGGGATGATGCACCATCTTGCTGAAACTAGAGCTGATTCATATCCATTTCATCCAATTTAGGCCTCAAAAATTCTCTTAGCATGTTATAATCCGTTGCATAGTGCCTTAGGTCATACCAAATCGAAGTTCTTGGTTGTTCACGCACATTAACACTCACGGCAGCAATATATTTTTTAATGAGCTGTACGAGGATGCTGATACTCTTTACGATCTTCCACCTATCCAGTTTCTTCAAATCGTCGCACTACTCTGCAGATTCATGACTCTCTAGGACGATTATTTTGACCGAAGTATTCTCGAATTTTACGAAATGTTTTTTTGATGGAACGATTATTTTCGTAGTACGTTTGAATAACTTTTACTCGTCGTGAGGTTGAAAAAAACTCCATTGTTGCAATTGCCAAAGTCTATAACTGACTTTTGTCAAAAAATGTTTTTATGGCCATTGCAATATATGTCAGATAACGACAATCAATATCCACGCTAACCGTTGGATCACCCATTATTATAAATACTTTATGTTCTGGTAACGTTTTGAATAGTATATTATTGTATGAGCGATTATGACAGCCATTATTCACGAAGATGACATTTGAGCCACAAGCCGAAGGCGAGTGGCGCAAGTCATCTGAGGGAATAATGGCCATAATCGCGAATGTAATACGATACTTTATCTACTCCTATACAATAGGAGTTTTGTGTTCATATTTCCGAATGACATTTGTGACAACTGTCAACTGCAAAAGTCATTTGGTAATAAGAATGAATTTTGTGATTGGCTGAAAACTGTGAATTATGAAAATAGAATTTTATGATTGGTTGAAAGCAGTGAATTATGAATTCATAATTTACTACTGCAAATTATGACTGCTATTATTATTCAAAAACGTCCTTATAATGTGAATATAATTTAATAGGAGTAAATAAAATAAATTATTCATAAATTATTGACAAAACATTATTACATACTAACACATGTCAAATGACAGCTTCTAATTTTCTGGTGTTATAATACACATGACTTCAAAATTCCAAAGGTATCTTTGATGGAGTTACTTTTTGCTCATACTATAATTAAAGATTTAATTTAGCTTGCTTTGGTGTGTTCTGTAGTTTTTGTTAATTGTTCTCTGGGACTAAATTTAGCTAAATTGTTAGCTGCCGTGGCTCTATGGGAATGATTTATTATTTTTGCCATACTTTTGTAGATTCCGTTATTCATATGGAGACCATGTGTTACCAGATAGAATACTTTTATCTTTTGGAAGGCAGTGTAATTGTCTTTTTACCTTTACTAATCACTGCCAACATAAATTTCATAGCCACTTAGAGGATAGAAGTACTCGATCAAATGGTAGCCCCAGTAGGAATTTATGATAATAAATAATCGATCCGAAGTTACATTTGCAGTTCTTTTTCAATCCAGTTGTTTTGGCAAGCAAACTGAATAAATATTCAAATCAAATTGGGTATATTGACATGAATCATCGACGCACTTGTAACATTCTATCTGTAGCTGTACCAGTATTAAATATTTGTATTTTAAATAACTTTGTTTAATTGCCAATTCTACAGCTACGATGTAAAAAAATCTGCTTCTTCCCATAAATTAATAATTTTTGGTATTAAAATATAACTAAACATTTCATTTTGTTGCATCACTTTTAAAAACTTTCTTTTTGAATTTCGTGCTTCCAGATCAGATTTAAATCATATATTGGTATTCTGTTATGATTTTATATTCCTCATAAAACTTACATTATAATAAGTAGTTTGGCCGTGGGTTTCAGTTTGGGTTTATTGTCGCTTCGTTTAGTGATGGGCATAACCGGACAATTTTCATAACCGAATTATTTGCATTCGAATCATATTAATAACCGATTGATTATAATCATTCGAATCAATTTTGGCTCTCGATTCGTTTCGATTAAGTCAGCCGGTTTGCCGGTTGGCGGTTCACCGTCATCTGCATCGGCATTGTAACTTGCAGATAGCAGAGGGACTCAGTTAATCGAATTATAATAATTGTATAAATGATTTTTATTTGATTTATAAGGGGTTTAAACCATTGAGAATAGCTATATCAATACTACTCATAAAGAAATTATAAATAGGCGAATACAAAGTATCTATTGAATCTATTTTTAGTTCCTAAAATTCTCTAGTAGGCACCCTTCCCTTTTCGCTTGCACATCATACCGGTATATTTTAGAATCCATAATTTATCTACGTTCAGCCTTCCGCGGTTGAAAGGACGCTCACTTAAAATTTTCAACATCGAAATCCACTTCTTGTATCGACTGCTACGTTATTAAAAATTAAATATAAATCTGTTACGATATTGGAAAATCTTATTTCGCTTTCTGTTTATCCCTTATTAGGCATAATCAACCGCGTTTCGAAGCAAAAATTTAGGTCGTTATAAATTAATACCAACACAGCTTCGGCAAATCTGATACTTAGCAGAACGTTATCTTTAATAGGAACGGCCCCATAAATTTAACTCGTCGACTGGGAGTCTCAAATGTCTTAATAACATCAACAAGCAGCGGCGAGCCTCACTTGGGTCAATCAAGTACATACGTAGAAAAGGTTATATGAGTTATGAATGACGTATTATTTACAGAATTTCGATCACTCGCAGATCGCCGAGACGCGGCACGTAGTACGTATCAGGATGAGGTTATTTTCCATCCGAATACTTGGAACGAAAACCGAGTTACACAGGTTATTTCAATAACCGGATAACCGGTTATTTTTGATTCGAATAAGCCCATCACTAGTTTGTTGTGTTTATTGTTCATTTTTAATCGACTTCACGAATATTTTAATGGTTTCTCATTAAAACTGATTTGTTTATTTCATAGGTATTATAGCAACAAATGTTTTGTTAAGAACTTTAGTTACAATGATCTTAGTATATTTTTGCGCTTCCAACCTAGCTTTACAAGTTTTCGGGTTCTCTATCTGTGATCGAAAGGTCAAGTTACCGTATCCTTGTTCGTTGGTATAACAACAAAATAACAGACCCGTTATAAAATTCACGACACTAAGATATTTATAAAAAATTAGTTTATTTGATTATTATAGAAGCAACAATCACGCACTTTATTTGGGCAAGCAATACTTTTATAGTATTCAACAGTATCTCTATTTTTATAATTTGATAGTGCAGAGAATATTATACTACAGTCGATCATTAAGTGTATTATGGGACTAGGCCTAAAAAATTTTAAAACTCGGCTCTGGGCTTCATACTTCTAACTTTTTCTCGGCCTGTTCTAAGGTACTTACCGACCTTGTAACGCAATATACTATAACATCACAAAGGCAATAAACTGAAAATAAACCACACCCATGTTGTCTGTGTCAGTAGCTTGTAACTTGGCATTGGCTATCTTCTTCTTCTTTCTTCTTTCAGCGTTTGTTCGTCTACTGCTGGACATAGGCCTCCTCCAGTTGCTTCCATGAGCTTTTCTCTGGCAGTGGTCATCCAATGTCTGCCTGTGACGCTCTTTACATCATCAATCCATCTTTTTAAGGGTCTTCCCACACTCCTTTTAGTTAATCGTGGTCTCCAAGCCTTGCTGAGTGACCGACCATTTCAGTCTAGTTATGCATTCCACCACGTCTGTTATTCCGGTTCTAGTTCGAATGTCATCATTTCCGACTCTGTCCCTTCGAGATATTCCTAGCATAGCTCGTTCTGTAGCTCTTTGTGTTACACTTAGCTGTTCCATGGTTTGTCTAGTTATAGGCGTTGTTTCTAACCCATATATGGTTACTGGAAGTATGCAACTATCGTATACCTTGCGTTTTAGGTTTATGTGTATATCTTTATCTCGAAGTATAAAACTCAATTTTCCAAAAGCTGCCCATGTCAAGCGGACTCATTGTTTGATTTCAGCTGTTTGATTGTATTTACCTATCTCTATGGTATACGTAGTTATTGACCATTTCTAGAGGAACGTCGTCGGCAGTGATATTACTTCGTTCGTTGCTCATTATTTTAGTTTTATTTAAATTCATTCTGACACTCAGTTTTCGTGATTGGTGGTTTAGCTCTTTCACCATAGTGTTGAGTTCTTCTATATTGGTGCTGATCAAGACAACATCGTCAGCAAACCTCAAGCATTGGTTATAGCTGTTAACATATCTAGGAACGTTATGAGTATCATAACTGCCGCAGATGTTGTTTTAAACTTCGAGCTCGTAGAGCGAGGATTTTAAAACATCTAAGGCTGTTATGATTCATAACATTCGTGGTTTGTTCAATACTTTATCGGTTGCAGTACGGTAATGGTTGCCATGTACGGTAAAGGAATATTACCGTACATATACAGTTATGAATTAGTTACCAGCTTACTTTTGTATATGTAAACAAAAGTTTGATATACAGAAACCGATAATAGTATATTATGTTATTAGGAGCAAAAGTTATATTTTATGTGGCGAGGCTGGACGGGCTCAGCAGATAAGTACAGCCGAGTCACATAAAGATACTTTTGCTCCGAATAACATATAGTATTTTTTCTTCAAACTTTTTTATAACAAATTATTTACAACTTTGTGAACAAAATTCGAAGAAAATTACTTGATCTCGTCAGCGGCAGATAATATTATCTGCCGCTTGGCAATAAAGTGACAGTTTAGCATCATCAATCCAGCAGTATAATGCCATATTTTACTGCCGTTTGAAGAAAAAATGTATTAATATGTACTACTCGATTGCCTATCATGATATACCTATAGTAAAATACTCTTCTAAAACTTATTTAAAAATGCAAAATGGCAAAGTTTACAGAATATGTTAAATATAAAAACGTAAATAATAACTAATATTATTGATTTCGATATATATATATATATATACGCAATCCAATAAATTTTTCCTATATAGTGAAAATTTGTTTTCTGTTTTTAATTTGAATGAGTTTCTTTCGCAATATTTTGCCACATAACCGTATACAATTTTTATAAAAAAATATACAAGAAAGTATAGTCTTTCAATTTACGATGTCAAAACTGAGGGTCACTATTAAAAATAAAATAGTGACAGATTGTTGTGAATGAAAAATATGATTGCAAAAATGCTAAGACAGGGTTCATTACTTTTTCCAACCTGTATAATAGTGTATTAAAATCGCAGATATACTTACATCTCAAACATACAATTTTATATTAACTTCAACTTTAAACCTATAGCAACTAGAATGTTTTATTCGAATATAAAAACCACAAATTAGCGTGTCTACATAGGAACTCCATTACACTTACAGACATATCAAAAGGTATTTAGTAAAGCGTATTTGCATGACATCAATCTTCGGAGCATATCAGACGTTAGCCGTTAGCATAAATTTTAAGAGAAATTCTGCCAAGGAAAGTTTTTATCTCTTTGGAGATCAACGAAATTGTCTGCTGCAGCTGTGCATTTATCAAGATATTTAGCATATCTTGGAAAAACATAAGCTAACAATTTAAGAGTTTTCAACAAGAAATGAGAAACCCCATTTGCTGTGAATATTTCACATGGAGCTGCGCTTTGGCTCCCACTCAAATGGCTCGGTCGTATTATCTTATCTCTCTAATGACTTCGAAACTGAAACACACCAGATGCCAAATGTTCGACAATTGAATCTTAGTTTCTTAGTTTTATTACTTTTCTTTTGTTTCGGATCTTCTTGTTCCAGCAGTAATTACGTTTTATGTGTTCTAGGGGAATAGTTGACACGTTAAAATGCTTTACTCGTTTAACTCAAATAAAACTGAAATTGGGTTTCTCCTTTGTGGTACAATTTTATTTCAATACACCAAAAAACGAGCCGATAAAAGGTAAATAGCAACTTTATAGTTTTCGTGAAATAAGTAAACAAAAAAAAACTGGCAGACAGATTACACGCCCGGATTAAAACTTAATGTTTTTGAAACCAACATTGTGCATTTTTTAACGGCTTGTAGCTTTTACAGAAATATATTAAGCAGAAGTAGATTTTTCAGAATTTATATAGTTTTGTATAATCGACGTACCAAGAATTATCTTTAAAATCTTCAGTTTAAAATTTGTTAATATTGTAAATTGTTCGTAATTATGATAAGTATACAGTGGGTTTCGCTTCTCACCTCCACACCCCTGTACGTTCCTTCCTGCCTTCTGATCGATCTGAAATTGAGTTGAATAATACTATTATTTATAGTAGATTATGTTATTAGGAGTAAAAGTGATACTTTTTGTGGCGAAGCTGAAGTTTATTTAGCCGAACTTCAGTGAGGCAAATAATTCATCTAAGCCACATAAAGTCACTTTTACTCCGAATAACATATACTATTTTATCCGCAAACGTATTCAGGTAAATTTCATTAATATAAATTTTAAAAAAAAAGATGCATCGTCCGGGAATCGAACCCAGGCCAGCCGCGTGACACGCGAACCCTGCGCCAACCTCTGTTATTCAAATAATGCGCGACTGTAATGATATATGAACATACTGAATCACCCGAGCTAATAGCACACGGCCACAGCAGCTGTCATGCCATAACCCACGGCGACAGATGCTCCGATCCACTGCTTAAAGGTTTATTTAAATTAAACGTACTCTTTTTGAAAATAAAAACCGGCCTACGATCTAGGTCTAAAAATTAGCAAATTTTTAAGCCATCATACAATTTAATCGGTCCAGTATCTTCGGAGGAGATAGCGAACAAACATAGAAAGAAAGAAAGAGAGCAACGATTTTGTGTGCTTAGGCAGATAAAGTACGCAAAAGTCGCTATTTTATCTGCTTAGGCAGATAAAGTGACACTTTTACCTTGTCAATAAAGACACATAAGTTGTCACTTTTGTAACGTTTGCGGATAAAATAGGTTATTTTTACAATTTCTAAATACTTTTACTACAGAGCAGTACTACTATTAAAAATAGATGTAATTTGTTTTTAAATTATAGTAGGCGCACCTTTATCAAAAATAATTTTTAACGAAAATTGCCAAGAATGACAAATGTAGTCGAAAAATTGTGATTTCGTTTTTTTACCAATTAAACGCACTGTTTTAACTGTTTCTATTTGTATTTAACTTGTTATTTAAATATACAAATTTTTAGTGTGAATGTGAGAAGTGAAACACTTTTTGTAGGGCATTGGTGGGTACAACAAAACATGGATTTTTGGGGTTGTTTAATAGGGAATTTCTGAAACTATTAAAAATATAATATTTTTACAATGTAAAGCTGTCTGATGATTGTAAAAACACGTAGAACGATTTGCACCTGCGCACAAACTTTTATTTATTAATAGTTTAGTTAATAGAAATGAAGCAAACACTTTTGTACAACAACTTAATGTACAAGATGTACATAGAAATACTTGAATTTCAGAACAAAAAATGAGCTCGACTTTATACTTTTAACTACAGAACACATAGCACCAGATATATCAATTGTTGATAAGGTTCTAGTTTGAATACACTATTTGAAATGAAGAAAAAAATCAGATGGATCACATACCATTCTATTTGCAATAAAGAAAGCAGGACAAAATGTCATAAAATGTAAATTAGTAAAACTATATAACACCTTAAATGTTAAGGGCAAATTCCCAAGTCGTGGTTGGTAGGGAAATTTATACTTTTCCGTCATAATATACCGTTATAGTATTTTAACTGAACTAAACAAAAATATGAAAAGTCATTTACAACAGACGTCGGCCGTTAAAGAACATAACGGCAGCAGGCCGTTAGGTATCGTGTGATTTTTAAATTATGTTTAATAAGTTATTCTTAAAACGTATAAATGTGCATCACGAAAACTCTTGAATGGCACACGGCCGATATGCAAATAACGGACTTGGTTGATTATAAATCTCGGCTACCGCCTCGGATTACAAAATTCAACCGCGTCCGTTATTTGCTATATGATAAATGAAAAACTAAGCAGCAAGCTAAGATTCCATCAACCCTGCAAACAAACAGGTTTTAAATCAGAGTTTAATGCTTCTGATTATTTGCAAACAATGCGAAAATGTACCTAGTGCTTACAATAATCTACACCTTTTTGTATTGATCGCTTGTAAAAACGTTTAGGGCCGGTTGCAGAAAGCAATGTTAAGTCTGGTGTTAGCTAACGTCGCGTCAAAGTGAACAAAATCGCATCAAATTTTGTTTACTAATGTATTAGTTACCATAAGCATTTGAGATTTGATTCGTTTTTGTTCACTTTGACGTCGCGTTAGCTAACAACAGACTTAACATTGCTTTCTGCAACCGGCCCTTAGTTTGATATAACTATGAGCAGTCTGTAATTCAATCAAATCCTGCAGAATATACAGCGTGGCCAGAAACTGATAAACAAGTTCAAGGATTAAGATGAAGTACTTTTGCATGTGACCATCGTTTTACATTTGGAACAACTTTCTTAATGATATGTTGACGTATTTAGAACCAAACAGCAAAGGTACTTTATTGGAAAAAAAATTGTATCTACCGCTATTGAGGGTTTATGAATACCAATCTCATATTAAGTATTAAGATTTTCAACTTCGAATTAATCAAAGAATCCCTCTGTAACTTATCCGCCATTTCCTGACCATTATGTATAGCATGGATACAATTTTGATAGAGAATGTCTACAAGAATACTAATATACATACACGTAAAGCCATACACTAACCCCGAATGAATTCCTATACAAAAGGTGTGATCTCGGCATAGAACAAGTGTTCAGATTGATGGACTGGACTGGATTTAAAAGTAGATCAAAAGGGGTTGGTTAACCTTAATACCTATATGAAAAACAACAATAATGAATAACACAAAAAACAATGTAGATGTACTCCTCGATTATACAATATTGGAACTAGTAGCTTTTGGAAAAGGTCGGTTACATTTTGAACTCAGACATGCTTAAAGAACCAAGTCTACGATCAATCCATCCTGTCAGTACTGACATATGGTGCAGAAGTTTGAAGTCTAAGTAGCAATATTGTTAAAACACAAAAAAACACACGAAAGGCAAATACTAAAACTAAACTAACGAACTGAAAGAGTATAACTAGTCCAGTAAAATGGTGTTCAAAAAGAGCCTAAAGTGGAAAGTTCTGGTGTAATTGTTTTGAGTGACTTACTTTATGTTTTTTAGGGTGCTGAACACGAATCTGAAGTGGTCCAACAAAATTTTTTTCGGCAAATATGAGAAATCATAAAAAACCACTAAAAATCACAGTTTTTTTAGTTTTTGGCTTATTACTTGCAAAGTAAACTGTTTACGCAAAAGATGTTTCTATATTAAAATAAAGACGAGAAATTTTCCTACAATTCATTTTCGTATCATTTTTTTGTACGACATATGGTTTCCGCGCTAAGAGGCGTTGAAGAATTGCTGAAAATCAGTTGATTTTGGAAAATTGCAAAAAACATATTTTTTACAGCCTTTCCGTTCATAGCACTAAAACTAAGCATTTCTCTGTAAACATTATCCTATACTTTGAAATAGCAGATAAAATTCCGTACAATTTATGTGTAAATAATGTTTTCGTACACTAGCATTGAAAGAGCTACTTTGCCGTACAATTTATTAATCAGAAAGTTGCACTTTGCGGTATTCGTACGGCAAAGTAGTATTTTGCGGTATTCGTACGGCAAAGTAGCACTTTGCCGTACGTTTCCTTAGTTACAACACATATAATATTACATTACATTAATATTACTCTACTTATTTGCTATATACGAGGATAAATTTAGTATTCCGTTTTGTATGCTAGTGTACGAAAAAATATTGTACGAAACTCGTATGAAAGTGGCTTTTCCATACTCGTCTCGAAATTCCGGACTCGGCCTAACGGCCTCTTCCGGAAACATCTCACTCGTACTGAAAAGCTCCACTTTCTATACTTGTTACGTAAATTACTATTTTCGGACCTTCAATAGTTATGAGAAAAGCAATGAGGAATGCATGAAGTAGTCAGTCGCCTCCTTATTGAAGGCATATACTTAAATGCACAATTATATGTCTGCGCAGATATGTAAAACGTTAACCTTAGGTTATTTAGGTGCAACAAAAAGATAAACAGCGATTCATGGTTGATTAATATGAAATCTGTGCAATGTTAAACAATACATATAATAACATGGGTACATAGGTAGGTATTTTATAAAACGCTTATTATTATATGATTATTGACATTGAAGTGAACCTCCTCAGTCAAACCAAGCCCTCTTGGTCAAAGGTTCCATGATTACTGCAGGGATGCCTTCCAGTTCTTCTACATCTAAAAAAAATAATTAAATATAATTAATGACTTAGTTTTAATTGTTTGAACATTGAATAGTTGTATTAGGATACATATTTTGAACACATAAATAAAAGTGAATGAGTAGAAAAATAAAGGTGAAATGGAATTATTTATGCATAGTTACCTTCAAGTACTTCAGGAAGTTCCGGGTCATCCCCGTATTCTTCGATTTCAGTAAGAAGCATGTTATTGCAACTGGTTTTGCAGTTCACACACATATTGGAGCACTTGAGGCCTGCTTTTTTCATCCACAGTTTTTCTCACAGGTCTTCCTGCATTTGCAAGAAATAAGTTTCAAAACGGCTTGAGGTGCTGGTGGTTCTAGCGTGGTTACTGGCTCCAGACCATCTGTGGTTTTCTTCCAACCCCATTGTTCATTCCCAAGCCAGCCTCGGCAGGTCGAAAGAGTTCACAGATGCTTGCTGATTCATAGATTTTAATTGTTCTACGGAAGTGAGTAAAGCTGTACATATACTGTTGAATCGCTCGGTGGAGCATTGATAAATAGCACGCAAGCAACAAAGGTTGTGTCACAAGCAGACCACTTGTGGTTTGCTCCATGAAACCACTCCATCCTGGAATGCTGGGCACATCTTTCCACTTGCTGTAAAGTCAAATTAGGTCCGCCAAGCAGGGTGTGATAGTATCGGATGAAACAAAACACTTTTGGAAATCCTTTAAGCCAGGAGAACCTGCTTTCTCAAAAATTTGCAAGGAAACAGCGCCCATCTCGCCAACTAGTTGAGCTGGTAGTATTTTCTTCACTCGGATGACAATTCTCTGATCTGGAGCAATAGCATTTCTTGGGATTATCAAATGTATACACCCCATTGCATGAAAGGTATTATACCCATCCAGTGTACGAGTGTTAAAATTCGTGTTGTCATGAACGGATTGATGGAAAGCTGTGGAGTCTATTTGTAAAAATGGTCTCATGATTACTGACACTTCCAAACGAACAGCTTCGGAATAAGAGATGCAAAGTCCCAAGGCTGACATAATATCGATTAGCTTTCGCGACCCATACTTCTTATAAAAAAGAAGCTCATAGTCCAATTTGTAAGGCAAAGAACTAGGTCTGACAACGCTAATAACACTGTGAAATGGCTAAAACTTTTTTTTTTATTTATTACTGTCCTCACGATTCTTCTTCAGTATCAGCATTTCAAAGAAAAGATTGAGAACCTCAGGAACAAGGCTTTCATTTTCGTGCAAGAAAGAATCTGGAGGGGGATAATCATCCACGACATACGCTACAGATCTTATCTCTTCAAGAATTATAACAGCCGCTGTTTCAACTAATCGAAGACGTTTTTCGGTGTACCACGCATTTGGCCAGTATGTTTGAAACATACGATCGTATTCTGTTTAATCTTTGATATGATTACATCATCCCTTCCTCCCTATATCTCTTCAGTAGATGGTTTATTACTGTTTTCCATTGGGGAATGTATTCACCCTCTGTCTGAGCTATTAACTGGTCTAATGAAAACTGACATTCATCATCACTGTTTTCCATAAAAGTAAAAATGTTCTCCCAATTTTTTTCGCATAAGGGCCAACCTTGCGCTTACCAATGTACAGATTTTTTTAACAGTTATCATGGTACTAACAATCAGCAGCAATATCTGTTCATATCTCTACAAGTAGAAAGAGGGGGAGCTGAAGGTCACAAGATAGTCCGCTAGCTCAATACGTCACATACCTGTTTTATTATATTGATAAAAATACACAGTTTTCATATTAATCAACCATGAATCTTTTTGTTGCACCTATATAACCTAAGGTTAACGTTTTACATATCTGCGCAGACGTATAATGATGCGCATTTAAGTATATGCCTCCAATAAGGAGGCGACTGACTACTTCATGCATTCGTCATTGCTTTTCTCATAACTATTGAAAGTCCGAAATAGTATATTATGTTATTAGGAGCAAAAGTTATACTTTATGTGGCGAGGCTGGACGGGTTATCTGCCGAGCTTGGGAGGCAGATAAGTACAGCCGAGCCACATAAAGATACTTTTGCTCCGAATAACATATAGTATTTTTTCTTGAAACGTTTTTATAACAAATTATTTACAACTTTGTGAACAAAATTCGAAGAAAATTACTTGATCTCGTCAGCGGCAGATAATATTATCTGCCGCTGACGAGCGGCAGATAAAGTTGTCAGCGGCAGATAATAACTTTATCTGCCGCTGACGAGCAATATAATGCCATATTTTACTGCCGTTTAAAGAAAAAAATTATTTACCCATAAATTGTACAGAATTTTATCTGCTCTATCGAAGTATAGGATAATATTTACAGAGAAATGCTTATTTTTAGTGCTATGAACGGAAAGGCTGTAAAAAATTTGTTTTTTGATATTTTTCAAAATCTACTGATTTTCGGCAGTATTTCAACGCCTTTTAGCGCGGAAACCATACCTCGTACAAAAAAATAATATGAACATAAATTGTAGAAAAATTTCTCATCTTTATTTTAATATAGGGTCATCTATTGCGTAAATAGCTTATTTTGCCAGTTATAAGCCAAAAACTAAAAAAAAACATTCTCATATTTGCCGAAAAAAATTTTGTTGGACAACTTCAGATTCGTGTTCAGCGCCCCAAAAAACAATCTGTAAGTCACTAAAACCAATTACACCAGAACTTTCCACCTCGAATTACCATTTGACTGGACTAAACCTGGATTAGTCATCAAACAAAACTAACAGGTGTTTTACAAAGAGTTACATAAAGTGAACTGTGATGGGCATGAAGTGTATGCCGCATCAAAAACGAAAGTGGTCCAAACAAATATTAGAGTGGAGACCAAGGCTGACAGAAAGAAGTGCCAAGAAAACAAACATTTATTAGGTGGAGAGATTATATTACGAGATAACAGTGAATGAGAAAATCATCAGATAGAAAGAAATTGTAAGAAAATGGGGACTGCTTACAAGTAAGAACAGAGCGATACAGGCTTATGGCTTATGCCTCTTATTATGGGAGTGGTCCACCCTGAGCTTATATGGTAATATATAAAAGTAGTTTTGGCAGTACTTAAAAATGTTTGGTTTTTAAACTGTGTTTTTAAAGTCACTTCAATCTAAAAACATCCTGCAATCAATCTGACTACTTAGAAAGTTCTCGTAACGATAAGAGGGATTTGGGAGACAAATGTTTATATGAATTTTTGAGCACTCTGAAAGGAATGAGAGGGGTTGTGATGACGAAAAAGTAATACACACAGGCAAGCACAACATACGTTTATACAGTATCAATCATAAATTTGGACACATATGGAAAAAATATCCATGTATCCGAAAATTTTATTCTTGATAAAAGTCCCTGCATCTTCACAAACTAAAATAGCACTTTCTAAAATTTAAATATCTTCTTTCGTATATGAGGAAGATTTGAAAATGGCTCAAGAATTCAGAAAAGCTTTAACTGTAAAAGTTGTTTAGAATTACGAGAAGGTGTTAAATATCAAGTCACAGTTCACTGGTTTTCCAATTTTTTTCTTGTTGATGTGCGAAGTCATTATCTGTAAACCTCTTAGGATTAAAGTCTACTTTGCATTTCAAAAATGCAGGTATTACATTTACAGGGCCGTACTTACAACGTTGTAAAAATAAATACTTATTATTTTGTACCTTGTAATTTGAACCATTTTGTTATTGACTTCAAGAATTGTAAAGTACTCACGGCCGTAAATACGAGTGTAATATAGATTGAAGTGCTAGTTAAACTTATATAAACGCATATTATAAACTGTGTGTTTTTACATAAAATATTCCCAAGTACTGCCCTTATTGACTAATGGAACTTGACACGGGATGAGGAGGCTTTAGAGTTCGAAAGATTGGAAAAGATTACCTGTAAACCTACTACCTGTAAACCGCCTGAAGTCGGTTACCTCATGGCCCAGTGCAGTACACCACAGTGTGTATTACAGAGAATGAGATACATCAAAGTTTAATAAAGCTTATTATCCTATACGAAACGGATGTACTCTCACGTAACCACCAGAAAATTACGTTAATCCGAATTAGATTTAAAAATTATTTTTTTTGTATCCAAACTAAAAAACACATGTACCTTAAAAATAATAACCAACGATTCAAACATCAATAACAATTCAAATCAATTATAATTTGTAATTTAAATGTTATAACAGATATTTAGAAATCAAAAACATTACACATACAAAATAATGATATCGAAGGGAACTTCAACAATTTCAGTTTATGTGACCATCTCTCTTCTTTGCTAAAAATCGTTCTAAAACGTAATCTCACATCCATTAAACGTAGAAAATATTTCAGTTTCAGTTTACAAACAAGATTTTAAACAAATGTGCTAACAAATATTGTAGAATATTAATATTCATGCATCCTGCAAAGTTGCCTCGCTAATGATATGCTAAAATTACAGGAGCGCTTAATTTAAAACAACGCATTTACATCTTGCAGAACTTTGCTCTTTCATCAAATATTTCCAACATGATTTTCATATTTTTATTTCAGGCTCTCTAAAGCCCATAAAGAGCTTTTAAATTTTTAACGTTCTTAAAGTGCAGCTTTCGGCCATGTCGCGCATTGCAAATTTGGCAGCGAGCCAGATCCTACGAAAATTGTGCAACTTATAGTTCAATTTGGCTTTAGAATACGCTTTTCTTAGGCGTAACTAAGTATTTCCCAAGAAAATTATTCTGTGCGTGTCCTTGTGCGTGGAAGTGACGTCACGGCGAAGTCCAAGCGATCTATCTGGTCTAAGGCCATAAGCCATAAGAATGTCCTCTTTGCATAAAAAGTGAAGGCGGATATGCTTTAATGTGGTTCCTCCGCTAAATTTTCTGCTGTAATTCTTGCCGTCCTGTGCCTTCAGATATCAGCGTTTACAGCAGGAATTAATTGAGAATAATTACTTAAGTTACTGACATGTCATTGTCGAACATCTATTTGGTAGAAAGTCTGGACTCTTATCAAGTCGATGTACGACGTATTCTAGTCAGAAGTTAGATTCTAGCTTCAGTGTGGTATTCTACTCTCATACTTTATTAATTAGCGCTGCCGAATCCGATGCTACCTTGAACTTTTAAGTATTGAACTTAATGGATGTAAACGCTATAAATTTAAAGGTACCATAAAGTTGTGCGACCGTTCTGGCCTTTTAAAGTGATCAAAATGCGGCGCACGCTGTTGTCGGAAATAACTGTGCTTTTCCAAAAATATGACTTTCGTGCTAGAAGCTATTACCAAAGATAATATATACATAGATCTCTAAACACAATGGGCGTGAAGTTACGGTGAAAGTACTTTTGTACGCGCGTGACAGATGGCGTAAGTCATTGCTTTACTTTAGAAATGTAGCTGACCAAACATTGGTTCGTAGCAGATGTATTGGCTGCATGTTTGGACCAGCGTATTTGCAAACCGCACAGATAAACGCAGATACTAATCTAGGAAAGGGATTATTCTCAGCGTGTTATTTGTAAACAGAGTTCAAGTTTAATAGCACACTTTTATAAAATAATACATTGCAAGGATATTGCACACAATAAAACAAGTGTGATGTGAAAAATACTGTAAATAACTTAAAAAGTATAATAATAATAAAATTAAAAAGTTGAAGAAATATGACTATTGTAGGTCATGTTTTTTCGTTAGAAGATTTTGCAGCTAATTTTGTTGTTAATATCAATCTTTACTAATGGTTGTAAGTGAAATCATTAGTTGTGTCAAAGCAATGTTAGTTATTTTTCATTAAAAATCATTTTAAAAGTAACGTTTCGCTATTTAATATAGCTTCTTCAGACTTGATACAATTTGTTTATAACAATTTAAAAAAAATTTGGGACACACATTTAAAAGGCACAAAAGTTTTGTATCTAGAAATAAGAAACATTTTATAAGTTAGATTTGTGAAACGATAAATTCCTCTGTTTTTTATTTTTTGGTTTGTTTTTTCTTTTTTATATTTATATTTGTTCCAAGTCATAAAGTGGTTATAGTTTTATACTATTAATTTCAGTTTTAAAATGGTTTAAGAATAGTGTAAAATTGGATTTAACCATTTGTTATTTTAAGAACGTTTTGCCCATCCCATTTTCAAAGAATAATAACAAGCTATAAACAAATACAAACAAGAACAGCAACATTCTTAAAACAAAAAGTCAATTACCACTTTAAGAAAAATCTCAATAAACACAATGCAAAAGTTTTCAATTAATTGAAAAATGTCATAAACAAAACTGATAAGTTCTACAGCAAATTCTTAAAAAGTAAATTAACCGAGTGGCGATTTTGCTCGATTAAAAAACCAAAAGGTTAGTATATTACTAAGGATAATTATTCTAAAAAAAAACCAAAAGATTAAAACATTCCAACTAATCATAGTATTATCATCTTCCAATGATCCCGAAATAGATGGTTCAATAAAAAAAACAAGAAACTTATTAAAAAAAACAACAAACCAAGTGAAAATAATACAAAAAAAAGGACTCCCTTGTATCTATAATACTTATATAGAAATTAAAACAACTTAAAAAAACCTCAAAACCACGGTGGAAGAACACCAACGTAAATGAGAAAAAAGTAAAATACTAAAGAAAAATTTACAAATAACAGCAATTTGAAAATCAAAATAAAAATTCGAAATCAACCATTTTAACTTAAAGAAGGTAATAAACTTGGTTAAATTAACAATGATAAAACCATGATTAAAATTAAAAATGAACTAATTATATAATGAAAAACACCAATCTCCTTTTTTATTAACCTACACTATTAAATTTTACAGAAATACCAAATTAATAACACCAGAAATAATTTATAACATAAATCAAACCTTCCTTACCTATTAAACATCTATAACAGGTCTAAGAAAGAGGAAAAAGAGAGGAAATTAAAAAAAGGAAATAATTTCAAACAACTAACCAAGTAAGATAATCTATTAATTAAGTATCTTAAATAATTTTAATAGAAAATAATGTTTCTTTTTTAGATAACCACAAACTACTTAAAATAACAAATGGTGAAATCCAATTTTACACTATTCTTAAACCATTTTAAAACTGAAATTAATAGTATAAAACTATAACCACTTTATGACTTGGAACAAATATAAATATAAAAAAGAAAAAACAAACCAAAAAATAAAAAACAGAGGAATTTATCGTTTCACAAATCTAACTTATAAAATGTTTCTTATTTCTAGATACAAAACTTTTGTGCCTTTTAAATGTGTGTGTCCCAATTGTTATAAACAAATTGTATCAAGTCTGAAGAAGCTATATTAAATAGCGAAACGTTACTTTTAAAATGATTTTTAATGAAAAATAACTAACATTGCTTTGACACAACTAATGATTTCACTTACAACCATTAGTAAAGATTGATATTAACAACAAAATTAGCTGCAAAATCTTCTAACGAAAAAACATGACCTACAATAGTCATATTTCTTCAACTTTTTAATTTTATTAAATAATACAGCTGTAACAAACAATTAATAGAAACTGTAAATAAGGTGTTTGGAGGGCTAAAATAGTAGCAGATTTAATCTACATACACAATAAAAAAGAGTGACAAGTAAAATAAAAACTTAATTTTCAAAACAGTTTGTATGTAAGTAACGTATTTAGGCAGATAAAATATTATAAATGAAAACACTCCATTCAACAATAATTCGGGATTGTAAAAATTGTCATTAAATTTTAAAATTACGTAAAAATACAGTTGCTTTAAATTAACACAGTCAAACAAGTATAACGTCGAAAATACTATAAATAACTTATTAATAAGAAATTAAAATACTAATTTAACATAAGTATAGTAGGCAGTGCGCCTTTATCAAACAGTTTAAAGGAAAATTTAAATCTGTATAAAAATTGATTTACATTAAATTGCACACAGTAAAACAAGTGTGACATATAATATCAAAATATCTTTGTTATAGGTTGTAATTAACGATAAGTATAATTGCTGGGTCAAAAATCAGTTAAGTTACGTAAGTAATGAATGTCCAACTTGGCTCTTAATTTGTTATACTTGTAGAATAATAATTTTACATTTCAAAATAAATGTAATTTTAAAAATGTAAAAGAACTCTTTCATTTACATACACTCGTTTACAATACATTATTTATTCAAATATTGTATAATACGAAATAGCATTAAACTATCAATATGTAATTCTATAAATGGAATAATAATTATTAATTAATACACAACATAATCGATCGCTGCATATTAATCGCTTCACCCTGTATAAAAATATAAAAATCTTATTAGAGCACGTGTTACGAAAATGCTTTTGTCACTTGTTTGGCAAGCATAATATAAACCTTCTACGGTATTTCAATAATATTCAATAAATATTTGCATAACATTAAAATGCAGTTAAGTATCCATTAGCAGTTTATCTACAAAACCATCTCTTCCGAAAACAAAGAATACCCGTTCTGCAAGTGGCAGGTAAATATGAATTAAGAAAGGACATACGTAGATATAGGCATTTCGCTCATTTCAGCCAGTTAGTTAGTTTGGCGCTACGTAATGGGATTCTTACTTCAAAATTTGTAGCTATCGAAGCGCCGTCTGCATGCAGCGTCCAGAACTAACCCTTTTATTGTGACCATTCACTAGAGATCTATGTATATATTATCTTTGCTATTACACATTACAAAGCAAAGGTGAAAATTCAGGCTGGATATGCTACTAATCAAATACAATTTCTGCAAAACTCCTGCCATTCGGTGACTTGGGATTAAAATATTAGTTTTGTGCCTGCCGTAACAAGTTTTTATACCACACTAAGCTTTTGTACAAAGAATGGTTTATGCAAAATTTATTCTCAAGCGTTCCTCTTGTTTTATGGAGGGAGCTTGCATTTTTATACTTAATTTTCTTTTAATTACAAAGTTTTAATAAAGAGTGGAATTATTTAAGTGGTTCGGTCTACAAACAGCTTGATGATTCCCGTATAACTCGCGTTGCATATTCATAAGGATTCCACTTCGCAACATTTCTCAAAGTTCTGCTGAGAATATTATAATCGAATTGAAACTCTAGTTCCTGGAATTATAAATGCATAGTGCTGTTTACAATATTACAAGAAGTTTTCATATGCTAGATAACTGTTGTAATTATTTAAGTTTTTCAGGAGTTCGGGAGACTCTTAGCTTAATGGAATTTTTAATTAAATGCAGGTAATTAATGGGGATTTAATTTTGAATTTGGTAATTTACTTAATTTTATCTTGAACCTTCACTTCGGCGCATACCTATTAAAATGTAATTTAATTTGTTTTTAATTTCTCGAATATATGGGAGCAAAGTAAAAATAAATCAGAAATAATTAAATTTGTAGTTTATACAGTAAGTACTGGATTCAGGATCATATGTGGAGGGTGAGCTGTCCAAGTTAAGTATCACTCAAACCATCCAATCCTTTGAATGTCCTTAAGGACGACCGCAACTGGAGTGTTGCTGATTTTGACCATATCGGACCAGAAGTCCTTCAACATGGACCCTCTGTCTCTTGCGAGAGCTGGGCAGTGGCACAGAACGTGTTCTGCTGTCTCGTCATCCTCTTGCATCTGCGACAGTTTGGGCTATCTACCAGTCCCATCCTGTGCATATGTTGGTTTAGAGTGCGATGTCCAGATAGGATACCCACAACTAGTCGAAAGTTCTTTCCATCAAGTTGCAGAGCGTACCCTCGAACTTCCCAGTAATGAGAATGGCGATGTCATCCGCATATCCAGTAGTATAGAATCCAACATCATTGGCTGTGCTTAGAAGGCTGTCCACCACTGTATTCCACAGTAGTGGAGACAGAACCCACCGTTGTGGACAACCCTTCGTCGCAACACATCTAATAGAGTTGCTGCTATATTAAATTGTACTGCTCTCATCGTAAGCATGTGTTTTATCCATTTACTGAGAGTGGGTGCCACACCAAGTCTGCGTAAGGCAGATTTAATGCTTTCAAATGAAGCCTTGCCGAAGGCTCCTTCAATATCAATGAAAACTGCCAGAGTGGACATTTTATTGTCTAGCGATCTCTCAATCCGGTTCACTACAGCATGTAGCGCCGATTCGGTAGATCTCCCTGAGATATAGGCGTGTTGGTTCAGGTACAATGGGTGTAAAACCAGCACCCTTTCCCGTATTTCTCTGTCACAAGGGACGATATGATTTGGCGTGGGTATAATCCGTACGCCCTGGTTTAGGTATTAAAACTATCTTCATTTCTCTGGTATATATCGAAAAGTGATACATATCCGGTAGATGGGCATCAGGTCCAGTCCCCATTGTAGTACCGCTAGAAAGATACCTTCCACTCCTGGCGACTTGAAGAGGAGTAAAAGTTTATAGGCCAGATTACCTTATCACCCCGTACGACCTGGTTAGCTACATTCCAATGCTCCTCTGAGGGAGGTGGGATGTTGGATCTTGGCCATACATTGTCAGGGGTGATAGCCTGGAAAATGTTTTTGAATTAGTACTTCCGCTGTTTCTTCGGGTTTGGTTGTAAAAGAACCATCTTCTCGCCTGAGACAGTCTGGCTGTTGGTTTGGATACTTAGAAAGGATCTTCTTCAGCCGAACCACTGAGACCGTGCTCTCCATGGAACTGGAACTTTATACAGTATTAATGAATATCTTAATTGAAATGTTTGGCACCAGAAATAAAAAGCATTGATCTTTGTCTATTTTACGTGATTTTTATAAACTTTTCTAAAGCATAATTAAAATAATCTTAGAACGCTTAGCATCCACGTGTGGTCTGACTTGATAATGTCAACAATTTCCAATAAGTACCTACATTCAAAACATGTTTGTACACACGTAGGCACAAACTATGTTGTGGGCTAACATATTGTTAAAATTAACGTGTCAAAACTGTTGATACATGTAAATATTCCACTAGGGCCCACGTGTTCGGCTATAAATGCAGTGCAATTATTAAAGTTTTCTAATAAAACGGCACGAAACTGTATTTGCTTATGCATAAAACACAAAGCAAGGTCACCGTCCACATAAATGTGAATCCTACGTAATTAACATAATGACTCATTAACAACATAATCAGGACATCCACTTTCAGTAGGCACCTTTGGATTTGCTTTTAAGAAGCAGGAAGTTTCGCCGTTCAATCACGTACCTGTAGGCGAAATTAGGAATGCTAATTGCTTTCACCTAATTTCTATTCTTCGTTGCGAATACTGTTAGCACACTTATGTACGTTTTATTTTAAGGAAATCTAAATTACGGCAATGAGTACTGCTTAGCTTCCTGAAATCATCTATTCTGTAATTCTAATTTGACGGTGCATGTTTAATGCAAAACTATAAGAATCGGCTGTAATATTAAAGCATTATCTTACATAGAATATTTTAATTTTTCAAGAATTTAACGCAAAATGAGAAAATGTAAATTGTAAAATAGCTTTTTACACAACAGAAAATTTGTAAATGCAAATGATGGCTATAAATATAACCTTGCCTTTTAAACTTAAAGTTGAAATATTGTGTAATAATTGTGTTAATTTGAAACTGTTCGGAAGGAATAAATTACCATTGAAGCTAGAAGTTTTTTCTCATTTAAACAGATCATAATTCGGTAGTTGAGAACAGAGGTATTAAAAATGGTAGTCGTATAAGGAAAATAATTAATTTTATGCTCAGAAAACTTAAATTATGTTCTGGTATGTGCTTTTACATCTTTTGTAATTTTTTTACTATGCTATTTCGTTATTTCCTGGAATGTTTAAAAAAAGCCTTGCACCTCGAAAAAGCTTTTATGTTGCCTGCAGGCAAAAACATAAAAACCTATTAAGAATCATTTGTTAACTGCTACAAAATTTGTTTTATAGAAAAAAATTAAAATCAGGTGAATTATTTTTATGGAAATTCATAATAGTAGCACTTCCAGAACCAGAAAAACTTACAATGCAATATGAGAAAATGAAAAAGAGTTCAGGAATGAATAAGTTAACTGTCAAAATTTCTCTCCAATTGCCTAAAATAAAGTACGTACATATGATACATACGTCGTACCTATACTTTAAAGACGGCTGTATCATTACAAATTACTGAACTTCTGTAAACTAACTTTCAACTGATTAAAATGTGGTACATCAAAATATGTTCGACGTTTATTGTTCATATCTTAAGAAAACCTCCAAGAACCATAACAATGTGAAATAATCACTTATAATACTATGAGTAGTCAAAGTTATGTCGACTATTTTTGTGGTGGTGTCACGAATGTCCATTGCGCTTTGGTCCGATTAGGACGAGTGCGCTAGCACGAGTCCTAATCCCAAGCGCAATGGACATGAGTAGTGATACCACCGCAAAAATAATCTACTTAACTTTGACTAAGAATGGTATTCGAGGGACTATTTAATGAACCAAACTACTTTTTCAAATTAATTTTTAGTAAATCTAGCAACAAACTACGCAATTTCTATAGTAACAGAACACTAATATTGACTTTTTCTAATAAAAATGACATTTGTTTAAAATAGTCACTTGAATACCTTCTAGGAAAATATATCCGCTGATATTTTTTTGATCAGTCAGGAAACGTCAGAATTCTGGATTCTCATTGGTCACTTTTTGACAGATGACAGGTGAATTGAATAGTCCAAATTATCCATCACTAGCATCTAACCTATTAATATGTGAATATTTGGATGGAAACAGCTGTAGTGTTTGTATGTTATAGCTGATTGCTGAACCTCATACGATTCCATAGGTTCAAGCTAATTTTAAAAGGAATTGTTTTCTAATGATAATAATAAATAGGGTTCAAATTATCAACAAAGCCACTGATATATTGTGATGATATACCCGGCTCAGCTTTGTGTTGTATTTATTCGCATCCGAATATCTCCGTTGCTAAGCCGAATAAAAAAAAATGTGCAGACAAAAGTTATTCAGGACAATGGTGGTCATTTGACTGTACTAATAACTTTGACCTTAGCGTCAACTTTCAAGGTCATTTGAAGGTCAAAATCATTTTTTTATAGGAAACCTTATTTTTAACGACCGATTCGGAAAGAGCGGAAAATGTTATGTTCAAAATGATAGTTTATAACTCGTTGGAGTGATCTTGAAAAGGTCAAATTATGGTTAAATGTTGAACACTCGTCCAGAAGCTGTGTTTTCGAATTTGGATGATTTAAGGGCGAAAAATATTTGAGTAGACTTCAAATATTTTTTCGCCCTTAAATCATCCAAATTCGAAAAAAAACAGCTGCTGGACAAATTTTCAACATTTAACCTTGATTTGACGTTTTCAAGGTCACTCCAACGAGTTACAAACTATTATTTTGTACATAAAATTTTCCGCTCTTTCCGAATCCGGCGTCAGAAATAAGGGTTCCTATTAAAAAAAATTATGTAGACCTTCAAATGACCTTGAAAGTTGACGCCAATGTCAAAGTTATCAGTATAGTCAAATGACCCCCATCGTCCTGAATAACTTTTGTTTGCACATTTTTTTTTATTCGGCTTACCAACGGAGATATTCGGATGCGTCGATTAAAATGGCCCACCCTTAAATAAATATTCCGGTTCATAGCATAACTCTACGCCCTCCGATTCTCAACCTCCATCTATAGCGGCCCTCCCAATCTCCTGGTCGTAATTCGTTTTCTGACATCGCTTTTTGTACGCCTTCCATTCACGTTAGCTTTAGTCTACTTTTTTCTTGGTTTATAGGGGGGCCAGCTCATGGCTTGCTTAGCGATTCTATAATCTGATATTATTTAAATATGGCCCTATCAACATAACTGTCGCCATTGTATTTCCGTTGGGGTTTGGTTCTTTTACCCCCATTGCATCTCTTATACTGTCATTTTGTAGTCTATCGAGTCTCCACACCCCAGCTGATGTCGACAGAAATACATTTCATTGGCGTTTAGTCTGCTTTCTTGTCGCTTGTTTACTATTAAGTTGGCAAGACTCGCAGCGGTATGTTAGAATACTTTTAAATATGGTGTCGAATATGTTTCTTTTATTTTTTCCTGATATTTTTTTTACCTGAGAACCGAGTCAGCACCAATCAGTTTCTTTTCTTTTATTAGCCTTTCCTCTATTTATTTTTCTGTTCTTCCACTTTGATCTATCTTTGTCCCCAAATACATATATTCGTTAAAGGCGTCGATGGAATTTCCGTTCGGCAATATCAAATCTTCCTTGACTCCCCCAACTTTCAGGTATTTTGTCTTACTCATATTCTCAGTTAAAACTCCATTTTGTATTATTCAATTAATTTTCTTGTCATATACACCAGGTCATTTTGATCTTGTGCGATTACCACCTGACCATTTGCAGAATGAAATGTATATAAAGCTGTTTCGTCGTTTATGTCAATTCCCATCCCTTGGCAGTTTCGTGCCGTTGTCACAGAGCTTTTTTGAGGTATACCTTGAAAAGAGCGAACGATAGATAACATCCCTGCCGAGAGAGACTTGAACTTGTGATTACTCCTACTTGAATTTGAATAGGCAACCATCATTACGCTTGCTGGGATCTGCGGTTTCATTCAGACTACCTGCATTCCTTAGCGGTAATGACCTTTCTTGGAAAAGGATTAGTTTTTCAGATCAACGGAATGTTTCAAAAATAGTTTTTCCAGCAATTGGCAGGCAGTGTCGTGCATATTTACGTATACAATATACATTCTCCATAGCTAAACACAATACCAATATATTACGCAATTAATATTTTGAAACACTCAAAAATGTTTACTATTGTTGTTTAATTATAATACGGTTTTCTCTGTCTTGTACTCTTTTTCCACGTATTATTTCTGTGTGTTATTTATTGGAATAAATCAAATCAACTAATACAATAAAATACATTTTCTGAAATGTTTGTAGGTACCTACCATCATTGGGACTGCATGATAATAAAAAAAAGGTATCTTTTGGCCTAATAGTAACCAAGTTGAATTCATTTTACCTGTACTAAAATGTCGTAATCGATAATAATTTATAAAATCATTAATCCAGTAAATCAATTTTAATAAATTACATTGTGGCTCATAATAATATTGTCTGATTCATATATTATGTACTGTCCCTACAGTTTTTCATTATTCTTTATTGTTCGGTTTCAACATGTACATGTTTATATTCAGATGCATGGCATTTGAATTGCAAACTTTTTAATAAAATTAAACCTGGCGTAGAGAATAACAGTATATCAAGAACCAGCAGCAATATAAAAAATATCTTGCGATACCATGACAGACATGACATTTTCCAGTTGAATGTTGGGGAAATTAGAAAATAGTTATCTATAATGGATTAGCAGACCCGGCAAACGTTGTGCTGCCCAAAAATAATTTGTTTTTGTACACACATCTTCTGAATATGAGCCAAATTAGACCATAAATATCTCGACTCCAGCTCCACCTACCAGGTCATTTTTTGTTAAAATATTTCTTTCCACGTAACTAACATACCGTGTGTCCACAGGAGTACGCACCATAGAGATAAGATAATGCTAATAGAATATAAATATCAACCAGTGCTGTGATCACCGTTCCTTTTCTTGTACCATTTATAACAATATTGTTTCATACAGTAGCGAGTCAGAAGCCAGAAAACAACGTTTTAGCGTGCCGGCGATCACAGCATTAGCCGATCTTTCTATTTTATTAGGTTATCCCTATGGTGCGTCCTCCTGTGGACACACGGTATATTCTGAATATGAGCCAAATCTGACGATAAATACAATTTATCGAAATATTTCGACCTAAAATGGTTGTTCATAAAAACCGGCCTACGATCTAAGTCTAAAAATTTGCAAAATTTTAAGCTATTATACAATTTAATCGGTCCAGTATCTTCAGAGGAGTAGCGAACAAAGATGCATACAAAGAAAGAGACCACAGATTTTATGGTATAGATTGGGGTAGATGAACTCGGTAAAGCTCATTCTTCCAGATTTATTTACTCTTTGTATTGATTTGATATTCTTATAATTCAATTTGACAAATAAGTACCTAATGTCATTTCGTACGTCAAACGTCATTACTTTTCATAGCAGTGTTATAAATGCCGTTTCTAATCCAACTGACTAATGTTGAACGGTGTGTTAATGATTGCGACAAAAAAATGTAGTTTCGATTTTGTTAGGTTACGTAAGATAATTATAACCATTAATTCTTTGTGATTAAATCGAAATAGCTGCGATTTTTAATTTAATACACTATATAAAAATCTGGTGTGATACACTCACACAACTTCCTCTTACAGTAATTAGCCAAAACTTTTATTTTCAATTTTTAAGCATTTGTCAAAATATTTCAAAAATTCAAAATTCTACAAAAACGGTACAAAATAGAGCGTTAGTTGAAGAGACAAATTTTCTCTAAAATTTTAAGCTGAATTAAAAAATGTAATAATATACCGGGTGTTATTTAAAATAGGAGTTAATTAAAAAAATAGAAAACAAACAAAGAACCCCATTTTAGAAGCATTCAACTAGAAAATTACCTATCTCACATCAATACACATTTAAAATGTAATAAAAATGTGAAGTTTGAAAAAAATCGTTACAACCGTTTTTGAAGAAATCGAAAAAACTGAAAAATCACAAGAGTAAACATTTACTTCCGGTTATGCGTTTTTATTCAAAAGCTTGCTGTCTCATCTACATAGTACATAAAACTTATATATGAAGTTTCAACGCCATACCTCTTTTTGTTTTTGAGATATTCTGTTCACAGGCAGACTGACAGATAGACAGACACTCAGACAGGCATACAGACAAACAGACCAATGAACAAAAACATGTTTTTTTGGGATCAGGGGACTCTAAAACGTGAAGCTCTGTTGAAAACTCAATTTCGAATTTTTGGGGTGAATCCAATACTTTCTTTATCGTAAAAGGAAGTAAAAACATACATACCGTGTGAATAATGTAAGACTATACATTGGCAACTTTATTTTAGCATTAATCAATTTACCCATGCTAGTAACAATTGCCCGTTTTTTCTGTAGTCACTGTGTTGCTATTTTGTTTACAAACACCATGGTAACATTAAGTAAATTCCCTATGTCTAATTTTGCATAATTCAGCCACGTACACTCTTACATTATTCTCACTGTATATGGGCATTTAAAGTGAAGTTTAGTTCATTTTTTTTTAGAAAAATGTATAGAAAGTAACGGATTTCTAGAATATCAATTCTGCAACAGATGTCTTGGAATACCTTACATTATGAATTCCAAAGTAATTTTGTTTTAAATAGAATCTAGGTGCGATAACGGTAATGACATGTAACGGCTAATTATTTATTATGAATAAAAGTAATAACATCATTAGTCAGCTGACCAAGAAGCCAAGTAATAAAAATATCTTTACTTTTTCTCCAAATCTTTAAATAGATAGAAGTTTTATCGGCTTCGCCGCCTACTTCTTGTAATCGTAAATTTAAAAAAAATCCGTAGCGCATTCGATGGTGATACTGTGCTTGCAGCAAAGACTATCTAATATTAGATAGTTTTTGCTTGCAGTGTGTTTATATTATAATCGATGTTTACACAGCAATATTTTTTATGTCTTTACTATGTTTATTCATCAATTTCGGCGGATATTATGACATATCTAATCAGCATTTGAAATGAAGAACGAGAGCCAAACCGGTGTAATCTGTTGTGTTTCGCGGATTTCTAATCTGCTCGTTTAGCTCAGAACGCTTTAGGCTAAAAACCCGTCTACCTGAGCAGAGCGCAATGGGGCATTTTGGTACCGTGTTTAGTAATTTTGTTAGATTTAGATACGGTTTTTGAATGATTCCGGGTTTAAATGAATGTCAAAGTATATTGTCAATATTGATTTTGGTATTAATTGTGTTTATACACCCTTGTACATCACCATTTCTTAAAAAGTGCCACTCTTGTAATTAATATTTAGTCAATTGAAAAATCACATTTTATTAATTTCTATCTGATCAAAATTGAATATAAGCACAACATATTGGTAAACCGCAAGTAATATAGTTAATATTCATATTAATGTAGCCAGGCATCTTCCAAGTTGATTCAGACAGGCAGAAATAACATTACAAGTTTATTACATTTCAAATAATGTATTCTTGTAAAATGTGTTGCCTACCCCCTGTCCTTATGAGCCTTAAACCTTTAGTTACTGAAAGACTCTTCGAAAGCTTTTTTCCTATCTTGACTTGAGCAGTGTATAGTTGTTTTACTGTTATTATTGCGGTTATATTGATGCTTTTTTCTATTACCTGCCATAATTTACTTATGGGAACGTTATCATAGGCCTTAGTTGGATCTACGAACAGAAGATGAATTTCTCTATTCGTCGCAACTTCCTTTTCAGTGATTTGGTTCAGACTAAAGATGTTGTCCTAAGGTCACTAAATCACGTTAGCTACGCTAACACAGGTAGGGAAACTCGGCGTTATTTATGTCAAACCAAACTCGTGTTTGTCAGTGGCGTACCCAATCAGTTGATAGGTTATAACAAAAATAAATTGAAGTTTGTGTACCTAACGTAAACGCAATAAATAAATATTACATAAAGAATTATTTGTAAACGTTTTCCACCTTAAAAAAATTAATTATCACAAATAGAAAGCTTTAGCGAATATTTTGTACCGCTCGCTGCATTCCAATACTTCGGTACCTCACATACACGTAAATCATGCATGTCGTCTAGTGGTCTATTTATTTCTTTTAATCACTTCTGCCGTTTTATGCTATTTCTTGGTCCTTAATTTGCAATAAGTTATTCATTAAAAAGTATTGCTAAATATTGCAGTTTAAATTACCTTCAGGGACTTGAAACAGCGTATACCCTTTTATGCTGTTGTTCAGGAAACCTTTAACGCAGCAAATGAAAACCATAATGCTATTAAATATAAATACGTTTTGACTAAATTCGTCGGGAGAACTAGGGAATCCGAGATTACAATCATCTCTTCAGGTCATAATTAAGGTAAATGACCTGTAATCGTGAAAAATTACCTTTGATATTTCTCCAGATCTTCAAGTTTCAGGGTCAGTAGACGAAACACATTTTAAATTGCGGTTAAAAACGATCATCTGCCTAACTTACAACCTAGAGGAAGGATTGTGGCATCGCATTCGAAGGATATATTAATAATAAGAAAAAATATTTATGCCCTTACTAGTAGCGCCTATGGTAAATTTGACATTGACAAACTCGTTTTTTGAACCTGTCAAATGGTGTTTCCCTACCTGTGTTAGCGTAGCTAACGTGATTTAGTGACCTTATGTTGTTCACCCATGATCTGCCCCCTCTAAACCCTGCCTGTTGTTCTATTTCCAATGGGGCATATTCTCCTTCGATTACTAGTATACAGGGTTATTCACGTAAGATGACGAGCCTGACCAGGTAAAAATGCAACCCAATATACGATTTATAAAGCTAACTGGATCCCTATTGCATTAGCACCTCGAATTTGACATAGACAGTTTACATGTCATTGGTGGCACTGTAAATCTATGTCAAACTCGAGGTTAGCAGGTTACGTTTTGCGTCAGTTTTGACACAGACTAATGCAAAACCTAACCTGCTAACCTCGAATTTGACATACACTTGCAGTGCCACCAATGACATATAAACAGTCTATATCAAATTCAAGGTGCTAATGCAATAGGGATCCAGTTAGATTTATAAATCGTATTTTGGGTTGCATTTTTACCTGGTCAGGCTCGTCATCTTACGTGAATAACCCTGTATAATCGACTCAATGAGCTGATGACTGAAATACGTCTGTAATTGTAACATTCATTCTTACACCCCTTTGTATGAATGGAAATGATCCATCCTATTTTCCAATCATTCCTGTTAATATATCTTTCTAGAAGTTCGACTAATAAAAGTTCAAGGTGTTTTGTGCCACATTTTAACAGTTCTATGGAAATCCCACCTCGTCCATTTGCTCTTCCATGTTTCATTTAGCTTAAAGCTTTCTGTACCATGTCATTTATTTCTATTGTAGGACCTGGTTGGGGATTGTGTTAAGTATTCTTGTCTACTTTCTGTGAGTTCTGGTTGATAGTGTTGTTTCCATGTATGTATACTTATTAATAATATTTGTATCCTTTGTATGTTATCCGTTCTTAGAGATTTTACAAGTTCCCAGGATTCTGACGATCGTGTTCCTCCTAGCTGTGTGCTAATTTCTGAGCATTTTCTATCACAAGTTTCGTTTTTATTTTTCTTGATTAATTTCTTATAGTTTGCTTACTTTTTTTTTGTATTTTATTCGATCTTCTCCCTTTTTTGTGCTTAATCATTTTAGATATGTTTGGTCTTTTTGGTCTTCCGTTCCTCCACTTCACTATTCTATGTCAATGTATTTTTTTCACTACTTTCCTTGTCAGTGATCCTTACACTGTATGATTTGAGGGATGTAGGAAACATTTACAAAAATTGTTACGGTTTCCATGACAATGTACTTACTTCCCTAGAGAAGTAAATTACTTACATCCTGCATTTACTATAACTGACGAAATGCCATGTTTGCCATTTGATTAACATGAAGAAAACCATTATCGCTCGTACTATTATCCGTTTTTAATCAGAATACAAGCACAAATCTCAAAAAACAGCACTCGCAATCGTATTCACGCATTTTTCACAGTGCGTTTATAACTGTCAAACAAAACGTCACAGCACTGTAACAACTCCCCAAGCTCCAGAAATAGGCTACTATAACTTAGAAAATGTAATAATTTTATGCTATTACCATTTATTTTACATAAGGAAATATTGGTAGTGAAAAAAATTATGTACAGCTGATTGCAAATAAAACTGGGACAGCTAATATGTAATATTGTAATATGAAGTACAATAACATATTAAATACTCGTAATTATGTTCCTTTTCTTATGCTTCTATCTTTAATAATATTTTATGTATTCACCTACGGAAATATAAGTTAGAGAAAGTTTCACACGTTATTAAAAACGCAAAAAGTAGTCTCAAGACTTGTCCCACTTTTATTTGCAATCAGCTGTACTCTACACAGGATGTAGGAAGATTTACACCACCTCGCACCTTGCTACCCTCGTTCGCTTCGCTCATTCAAGCATCAAGCAGGTAGTGTAAATCTTACCTACATCTCTTGTAAAGTAATATACTAATTCTGTGTTTGCATTGTCTCTTTTTCTCCCAAGAGCTTCTAAGGCTGCCTTATGTATGGCTTCGTGTATATAAATTTGTAGTTTGAGCTGTAAAATCGATTATTTCTAGTTTTTGATCTAGTCTCGATTGATATGTTTTCGTACTGTCTTCTTTGAGTCTGTCCAAGCTGTATGTTATTTGATTTATTTCATGCTTTCCTCCTTTTTGATTTATATTCTGTGTGGGCAAGTAATTAAAGTGTATTTCAACTTTCGCTCTGAGAAGATGATGATCTGAGCCACATTCCACTCCTCTATACCCTAACATCTTGAACTTTCCAATTGGAATCTTGCTTCATGATAACGTAGTCTATGATTGAGCGCTGATTTCTAGTTTTCCGATGCCACGCCATATTTGTGAATTTGTTTATGGGAGAAGAACCTATTAATTATTTTCAGCTGATTTGCTTTACATGTCTGTGTGAGTCTTTCTTCGTTATTGTTGAGTACGTCCTCTACATATCTTCCTACAATTTGTTCACCAGTTTTCCAGGTCCTTGCATTCACATCTCCTATTAAAAGCTCTTTCCTGTGGTTTCTACTTAGAATTGCTTCTAGTAGTTCTTGAAACTCATATTTCTCTGAGATTGAAGCATCATTGCTTGGTGCATATACTCCTACTGTTGATGTACCGTGACCTAAGATTTCGTTATTCACTGTAACAATTCTCTCCGCGATTGTTTGCCAATTTGTAATCTTATTTTCTTTTTTTATGATTTGGATTGAAACACCTAAATATTATTAATTGATTAATTATTATTATTCTTAACTTATGGGTTGGGTTTTTACATCCTGCCTATTTATTATTTCAATATATAAATTTATTTGATAATATACTGGCTTATTTGCATAAATTGTTACGGTTTCATTGAATGCACTCGTTTTTAAGCTACCTACCTAGTTAACCAATGGAATGTCTCTGTACGGGATTTTCAAAGTTATGGGAAATTTCTTTATGCCAACATTTATAGTGACCTAACCTCAAAATTTTCATGCGGTGCAGATTTAGTAGGCTTATTTTACAACAATTACATTCGCTATAGCTTATTGATGCTTGGCTTATGTGATTTAAAGTAGTAAACATAGCTAGTATAAATAAAACACTTGCGAAGGACACCACAAAAATTTCATCACTAAATTTTAAGAAAATCTACTCCTGACCTTGGAATCCTGATCTGCAGACGTATTTTTAGGCCTGTATTGGCCCACTAGCAATTCTCTCGATGTGTGGGATCTTTCTTATAGTTAGCCTGCTTTGAAGGCCTTCTAAAAACTTGCTAATGTGTTGCTTGTAGGATGATCTCAGCATGTCCTCCTATATATCTCCGATATCTGCTCCTGGGCCCACAGCTAGGACTCCGCTGTAATGCACGAAGGTTGGCGCTGTTCTTGGGCTTCTATAGCCTCCGCTTCTTACCTTACACCTGCAACTAATTACCAATAAAGCATCCGAACCAGATACTCACATAGACACTTTGATCATTTACAGAGGGGCTCAGAGGAATTGCAAATCCCTGCAGCTACGATACTGCACTAATATCAAACACTTGATTAAATTGTAGAAACGGTATTTATTTGATCTTTTTGGCTTGGGTCTTGCGGGAAGCCAATCACACACACACTCTATTGTGACCCCCACTTGATCTCATATTTTTCCTTAAATTTTATGTCAAAGCTAATGTTATTTGATTACATATTCAAATACAAATAATGACATTTATGTGGAATATTTTAATATACCTAATATTTTTAACGCTTGAATTATTTTAATTCCTGTCATAACTGTATTATTAGCTTAAATTGCATTTATTGAAATATACAGGTTGCCTAGAATTATACGAAACATGACAATTCCATGAGTTGAAAACAGTTCAAATATTAACAACATATCAATAAAAAAACCAATTAGGGCAGGCTGTGATATGTGTTATACGTTTGACAGTACTGAAGTGTATTGTCAGTCTATGTTAAATTCGAGATTTGCAGGTTAAGTTTTACGTCAGTCTGTGTCAAACAACAAACAAAACCCAACCTACTAATCTCGAATTTAACGTAGGCTGACAATATACTTCAGTACTGCCAAACGTATAACACATATCACAGCTTGCCCTAATTGGTTTTTTTATTGATCTGTCTGTATTTTCCATAAGAGTAAACGAAGCTAGCTAGCATTATCAATCCAGCAGTATGTCACATATTACCGATGTTTGAATAAAAATAACAATTACCATTGGTATAGCATTTTTAATGAAATTTTTAAATATTTTTTACCCAAGTGATTTTTTCTAAACTAGCATTTTCATTCACCAACTGCTAAACGTTGAAATAATCAACAAACACAAAGTTACGGTAATACAAAATGTCAGTGGTCAAAAAACCCGCGAGTTCTCTCAAGGGAAAATTTCTGAGCAATTCTACTAAAATACGTCTGTGGGTTTTGTGGTCCTTTCACGCATAATACTGATATTTTATATGCTGTTCTTATACAGCTTTCCTCAATTACTATTTGCAATTAAAACTACAAAATACTGATATGGTTGCCGTTATTTCACTTGAATATATTACAGTTATTGTTTCATAAGCACTCCATGTATTTATATGTAATATAAGCTTCCATCATTTTTTCTTACTTCAATCGCCAGAAAAGCTTAAATTTCTAAATGCCAGTTCAGCTTTTTACTTCCCTCGTCTGAAGGACGAAGGAAGTATTGTAATCAGGAAAAAATCACCTTCCGAGATTTCTTCAGATCTTCACGTTTCAGGGTCCCTAGATGACGAGAAACAGGTTTTCTCAATTCCGTCTGTCTGTCTGTCTGTCTGTTGGCTAATAACTCAAAAAATATTTGTCGGAGGAAGACGATATTTTGCATACACATTATATATATTATTATTATTATTAGAATACATGGGGCAGGCAGCGTAGCTGATTATACCTGAAATGAAACCGGGAAAATGTCAGAAAAATATAGACAGGGTGAGCACCTTAAAAAATTAAACTTTGTTTATTTTTCATTCAACCTAGTAATAGATACAAGTAATAATTTGTACATAGTGCAGTCTTTATTCTTATCAAAAATGCGAGCCAATAGATACAGAATAATTTTTTTACAATACAAAAACAAGGCACAAATTAGCGCATTCCTAAACATAGCTGCGACGCGGAAATTCGAGATATCGGTCCTCCGTGGCGCAGGTAGAAATTGCCCAGTCCCTTACGATATCGCACTAAACGTTGGGGCTGCACACGCGGTCCGCCTGCCGTTCGAATTCGACCACCGGTAACGTCTTTTTTTATTTGAAAATGTATTTAATTTGAATGAAGATATTTTTACTCCTAACTTAATTTGATTTTTAAAATTATTTAGTGTCACAATGTCGACGAGGGAAGTTCAGGGTAAAGCCTTTTACATATTTTTTATAAATACTGTTAAGTCTATGATTCTAAAAGATGTAGTTAGCTATAAGGTGAAAAGCGGTAAGTTGCTGAAGAGAACATTGTTCAAACTCAAAGTGAAACAGGAAAACTTCTTGCAGTTGCTTGGAGTAGTACGATTTAATTACGACCACTTACAACTTGACAACTCGCAAGTGATTATAAATGATGTCTTTCACATAATATATTTACTGTTCCGTGTATCCATTTACACGAGACATTTGAGTTTGGGCCTAGTTTATAATTTATACTAATTATGACTGCAAACTGCTAACTTCTAACTTGTCTTTAACTTCAATTATATAGCACCAGCTTGCTTTTTAATGCTAAAATTATACATTTCTCTGGAAAATAGTTGTTATAATTAATGCACGTAGACCATATTTTAGGTGACTATTATAAACATAAAATGTTTGCATTTGCAGCTATAATGGGCATATTACCGTTATACGTACAGTCGTGTGCAAATAAATCTGGGACACTGTTTTTTTCACATGCAGATTCAGTTAAGAATTGAAGAATATCTCCATGGATTTCCTGCTATCAGAAAGAGTTACATTAAACTTTAACATGTACTGAAACCCGTAACTCTCTCTGATAAGTAGAATTCCATGGAAATATTCTTCAAATTCTTAACTGAATCTGCATGTGGAAAAAACACTGTCCCAGATTTATTTGCACACGACTGTACATGTATATGTTCAGTTAATATTTTCAAATTGAAAAATGTGGGTTGCCATGGATTGTCAAACTGCAAGTCCGTCAACTGTTTTATCATTTAGATTTTTCAATTGTGTTACTTTAAAACGAACTACTAATCTATACTATTTTTGGTGTAGTTTGTGCGCAATAATTTTCTCTTGATTGGATTTATTATTATTATATACCTGTATTATTCAGTAGTGAGTAGCTATCAGCATAGTTGCGGTTTCCAATGCAAATTGCCTATGTTCTGTCTTGAAAGTCCCGAACCGGTATAAAGGGAAACTTAATTCAAAGCAAACCATTAGCCTCACAGCCTACCGCTAGATTTCATTATCTTTACTAGATACAACCGGACGTGTCATACTTAAATAAACAGTACTATTTTGTGTAAGGGAACGTACTTTTGGCTTTTCGACTATTTTCTGCTGAAAACACTGTTTTCCTCAGCTCTATGGATACATTGCATGCCCAAGAGGAGGAAGCATTCATTCTTTGTTGTTAAATGATGTTTACTATTTTCTAGATCGAACTATGTGACTGTATAGTATCTTAAAAAGGTACACAATGCTATTAGCGCACTTTTTAAAAATACAAGTACATTGTTCTAATGTATTTGAATATCCCGTTCACATATGCCTTCTGCTGTTATAATTGATCACATATGCCTTCTGCTGTTATAATTGATCACAGATATTTAAATATATTACATGTTTTTATATTTTCTGTCCCCATTCGTATGTTTTGTGTTTGTCATTCTATGCATATATTCGGCTTTCTGTATATTAACTTGTAACCCCCATTCCTTATTTTTTCTTAACATATACATCATGTCCTCCTCACCCTGTGCAAAAATGATCTAACCGTCCGCGAAGAGTAGAGACTGCATGGTCCCATCATCTACTTCGATAACCATTCCAGCACATTGTCGGTACCAAGTTTGCAATGTTTGTTCAATGTGCAGGGTGTCCCAGAACTGCCTTACCACCGATTAGTCATAGATTCCTTAGGTTATAATAAATTGATTAAACCTAATATACCTTAGTACAAAGTCTTGGTATACATGCGTACTATTATGTACTGCACTAGTAAAAACTGTATGATACACTAGAATTCACTGTAAGAGGCACTTTACCTATATCTGAAAACTCTTTTTAGCTATAACTTTGTTACTTACAACATTTATTTAAATATTAAGTTATTATCCGTCACCGACCTCATTAATTAATTTAGTGATCAAAATTGTACAACTTACAAGTTGTGTAAGCGTGTTCTTATGCACAGCGTGTGTAAAGTGAGTAGATCGCACGATTAGGGATTTAGTGACTTATTATGTTGGTAGTAACAATGCTTTTTCGCTTTGGTTACTATAGTTACGTATATTTTATAGTTGTTGTTTGTACGAAGTGGTGCAGAGCTGTGATTGTAGCCGCCTACTTTTTTAAGGTGGTGTGACCGTAATGATACAACTCGAGTTGTAAAGCAATTATGCATTCCTGGAATTACTGCACTCACCGCTAAGCGGTTCGTGCGCAACTTTTCCAGTCGTGCGCAATATGCCATTTATAACCCTTGTTACGCAATATACTATTAGCTGTAAGAAAGACCTTTTAGTTAGCGGTGAAGACGAGTGGCGGCAGTAAAGAACCTGGAGGCGCATCCCTCAGCTAAACAGTTGGTTGGCTGAATAATTATTTTTATTCACTTTTAAACTTATTTATATAAAGACTAAAAATATTAGGACTTAGGGCTAGACGAATAATATACAAGAGGGGTCACGCCCCTGCGTGGTAGAGTACAGTTGTCGAAACTATTTCCAATCTTCCTCATGCTGTAGTATGCAGCAACAAGGAATGCGATATACGCCAGCGGTTTTTAAACTTGGAAACAGTTCTCCAGACTCTGGCGACAAGAGCCGTTCGTATCTCAGACGAAGAAAATCTAGAGAGAGAAAAGCTACATCTGTTTGACTCTTTACAAAGGAACGGATACACAACTACCGCCATACGAAAAGCACTAGACAAGACTATAACAAAGAAGGCTAAAGAAGAATCTCCACCTCTGGAAGGCTTAGCATTTCTACCTTACGTTAAAGGCTCAACTGATAATATAGGACGTGTCCTGCAACGATGCAACATCAAAACTGTGTTCACGAGCAAGGAAACTTTGGGCAACGGCTTCAGATCGGTAAAAGACAAGATTCCAAGTTTAAAAACCGCTGGCGTATATCGCATTCCTTGTTCCTGCGGCTCGAGTTACATTGGACAGACTGGTCGTTCCGTTGATCTAAGACTCCAAGAACATAAAGGCGATTGCAAACACAAACGCATCACAAAATCAGCCGTAGCTGAGCATACATTCACAAATGGGCACACTTTAAAATTTGAGCATGCCAGAGTACTTGCCAGAATACCTCATTACTTCCCGCGAGTGATACGTGAAGCCATAGAAATAGAAAAACATCCAAATAATATCAACAGAGAAGATGGCTTTAAACTTAGTAAAACGTGGACCCCTGTGATACACGATCTAAAGCATTACAACCACTGTGCGTCATGCGGCCACGCCCCACGGATTACGTTGCACTCGGATGACCAACCAGCGTTACGCCACTCCGCGCGCCTGGCACAGAGGACTATAAATAGCTCCACACCGACCTTCGGTTCTTAGTGCGACTTTCACTCTGATGATGCAAGCTGCAAGGTCTTGCGAAACGTTAGTGAATATGGATGCACAAACAGCAAAACGGCCAAATCTGCTTAAGTATCCTCGTTCTCAAGATACTCAAACAACACGAACCACCAGAGAGCATGGCCATCGCGCGGGTTTTTGCTCGACTTCACAAGGTGCAAAGCACATTAAGCCAGAAAATGCTGGGTGTTCATATACAAATACTACGCGGTCTAAGCCGAAATTATATGCTAAGGAGAACTATATTTATTAATTACAATGTTATAATTCTGTAATCTTTCGCAATAAACTAGAAATGCCCTTCATCTAGACCAGGGGTGGCGAACCTTTATTCATCTACGTGCCATTTTTTCTAAAGAAATGGTTAATGAGGCCATGGCGTGCCATCAAACAATCTTGACTTAGTGATTGATGGGGAAAACATAAAACTAAAATACTATCAACTTAAAACTCTTTATTTGCAACAGAAATATACATTTTGTACAGCAATAGTGACGTTATGTTTATTTAAATGAAAGAAAAAATTCGTGCGACTCTGCTGTTGCAAATTAGATACTAAATCACTTATATTAGCTCCATACTTTGTTACTTTTAGCAGAATGCAAGTTGGACTGGATTCATCTGAGAAACGACTTCTAAGCGAGTCTTTAATGTTATTCATTTCTGAAGATAATGACTCACAAGCATAGGTAGATGAAAATATTGTTAAACTAGCAAAAGCCAGCTTCTTCAGACTGCTAAATGTGTCTGGAATTGAATTCCACGATTCCATAATTTTGATATTGGCATTTTTACTTATATTACCAGATACATATAGTCTTTCTATTTCATTTAATTCCAACTGTTTCCTTGTTTCGAAATTTTTTTTAATCCATATTGAACTAGACTGGAAATCAATCAGCTGCATTTTAATTTCTTCAATTTCCAACCAATCAAATTTGGCCAAGTTCAGTTTATCAAGTGAAGTTACATCAGGATATATAATAAATTTCAGTGTTTCCGATAATTCTTTGAACTGAGAAAACCTCGTTGAAAATTCTTTGATTGAAGAATTAATTACCGAATTAAACTCTTCAGTGACTTTTGCTTCGTCTGGTTTTTCATGTAAATCCAAATCTCTGGAGATTTTATTCAAGTTTGGGAAATACTTGTAGTTTTTGGTAACAATATCGTTACTGAAAACTTGCAGTTTAGCTTCGAAAGCATGAATGAGATCTATCATAACAATGATTGTTTTATTTGCGCCTTGAAGCTTCATGTTCAATCCATTGTTAAATATAAATTGTTTCGATTAGGTACCTAAATTCCTTAATTACTGACATGCCCATATTATTTTGTGGCGTGCCATCAATGGCACGCGTGCCAATGGTTCGCCACCCCTGATCTAGACATTGACTTCTTACAGTGCGCATTACCGTACTGTACGGCAGACATTAAACATCCGCGAAATTGCCAGTATTGTAATCATGAAAAAATCGCCTTCCAAGATATCTTCAGATCTTCACGTTTGAGGGCCCCTAGATAACGAAAAACGTGTTTTTTTATTATGTCTGTCAGTTGGCGGTGTAGCTCAAAAACTATTTGTTGGATATTTTGCATGCAGTTTTGCTTTAACTCAACAACTATTACTTAGATGAAAGTAATATTTTGTACATAGCTGAAGTTCTTAGCGTTGACGAAAAAGAGC
>CALNHX010010059.1:0-43648 GCA_940337035.1 Agriotes lineatus
TTTCCTCTTGGGTACCAACTTAGAATGGAAGTGCGCACTAGACGCTTTGTCGTGGCGGTCGCGCATAGCGATGAATTTACAACTACGGGTGCTCTAAGGCGTTTGTAGTGTGAAAATTCAAACGTTAAACGCTCCTCATGCTATATTGTGAGTAATTAGGGTTTAAACGGGAGCGAAACGTTGCGAAGGCAATATTTAGAAATCGCATATGTACCAAGAGCACAACTAAACATAAAAAGGAGATAAGGTAATATACATACAATGATACAAGCAGCAAACGATTGACATGCTTCACACATGTGATAAAGAGCCGCGCTTCCCATTCGTCAGATCGCGGCTCAATTAAAAGTTTATCACATGTCAGTAACGCCCTCGAACCTCGCGTTCATTTTTCCAAGGAGCAGAAAAGCAAAACATTCCAGCCGTTTTATTTTTTGGCTAAATAAAAGCGCCTTAGTTTTAAAAACAAAGCCACAAACCAAGCAGGCCAGCAAAGCCGCACCGTCCAATAAAGCTTTCATGATCTGGGCCAGCGAAACTTGACGATTTTAAAATAAATCCCGGCCGCCAAATGAAATATACCCGGATATAAAAAATACCAGGGAGATGCGACGCCACATGCTAAACAAAGAAAAACGGAAGGTAGCTACCAACTACGCATTTTTGACACACAAAGGGCAAGGCAGATTTCGTAATCTGCCCAGGTAAAAGGATTACTCATAAACCAGTCATTAACGTCGCACAAGGGATATACAAAGAGGATTAAAATTTCAAACTCGTAAACAATACAACGGCGCCTCGGCTGCTCGTAAATGCTGTCGGAAATACATTACACATAATTAAATAGCTCCTGTGACGATAATACAAATGTAGGCATGTGATATATCGTTGGATGCATTTTCGCGCCAGGAAGGCGATGAACAGCACGAGAAAAATCATTGCGCTCAATTAATACCTCGAAAACGAAAATTAATTAAAACCTGCCAAATTTCTCCCCAGACCGTGTTTGTGAGTTTACGACCCCAAAACCTGCAATCGGGAGGAACCCGAGGGAGGTGGTTTCTTCTTTATGAAGAAGGAACTGTGGAATAGCAAGACATTCGATCGAACTTTGTTCTCGGATCAACTTCTCCTCCTCTCTAGGGCTAGAACCTCCAGTAGCCCTGGAGGAGCCAATCTGCAGCTAAGAAAGCTGCAGCATACACGCCGCCCTCCACCGACGGAACCAGAAAAACACATCGGATCGAACTCTGTTCTCGGATCAACTTCTCCTCCTCTCCAGGGCTAGAACCTCCAGTAGCCGTGGAGGAGCCCATTCGCCGCCGCTGCCGCTGCATCCGCAGCAAAAGGCCGCCACACACCGCCTCCATAGAGGAAGCCCGTCCCCGCCGCCGCCCCAGCATCCATAGAGGACGCTCGACGCCCCGGCTTCGCACCGCTCCGCCGAGAATGTTCCTGGCCACGGAAATGACGCCTCAAGCCTCCGCCGCATCCCCTTGTATGCCGCCGAGGTGTGTCATGATGCCCAACTCATCCGGCACATGGACACTGACCCGCCCCCCTAAGAGCCTCGCTAGGACGCGAGCCCCAGGCCCAAGAAGTCCTGGCCGAAGTTTTCCTGCCTCCAGGCCGAACGCCCCCATAAGCTTCTCGCCCATGAAGCTGCGTCTTTCTACCCTAGTTTGGTAATGGCCCTACAAAGCCACTCTTAACCGCGGTCACGCCTCCCGCAAGCGAGAGCGTCTCCGTATTGTGTTAATTGCTTAACCAACGTCGGGCCTCTCTCTTGTGGAGGTCTCCGTATTGTGTTACGATACAATAGGCCACAAACCCAAAGAAAGTTGAGAGACTGGTTTGATAAGGAATGGCAGACAACAAGAACAGAGCATACAAGTCATACATAACAAGACCCACAAGAGACCAGAAGGCCAATTACGGAGAAGCCAGAAGAAAGACCAACGCACTTCTACGGAAAAAAAGAGCAAGGGTGAACCAGACACTTCTACAAATCGCAGAGAATTTTAAAGCCAACAATACCAGGCTAGCATACAAGCAAATAAACATATTTCAATCAGGACATAAACCAGACACCAGCCTATGTCGAGACAAAAGTGGACAAATACTAGATAGCGAAAAGGAAATCTCTGACAGATGGAAACCGTATTTTGAGGAACTGTTAAATCAGAAACACAGACAGAACCCTACCTTAGAATATCCGTAGGGCCGGACCTGCAGAAGGATACGCCCACCCGCCAACCAAAGAGAAGTTATAAAACCGCTATAATCACTCTCGAATAACAAAGTGCCCGGAGTGGATAGCATACCAGCAGAGCTACTGAAGTATGGAGGAACACACCTAGTGACAGATATCATAAATCTGAATGGAAAAATATGGAAGTCAGAAAGAATTCCGGAAGAATAAAAAATCAGTATTATATGCCCGATACACAAAAAGGGCGGTAAACTGGAGTGCAAAAACTTCAGAGGCATATCTCTATTGAGTACAACATACGTCTTTACCACCATCCTGAGAAACAAATTACCACCAATAACGGGGAGAACACAAAAGGAGAATGCCAAGCAGGTTTTAGGCCTGGGAGATCGACCACCGACCAATTGATTGGTGTTAAACAAGTACTCGAAAAATGTTGGGAATATGACATTGACGTGTATCAGCTATTTGTAGATTTCAAGCAAACTTACGACACCATTGTGTATGGGCAGAATCTATATAACATCATGATCGACCCTCTCAAACTAGTCAGACTAACCAACTATGGACAACTCTATAAGTAGGGTGACCACAGCTAACCGACCCCTTTGAAGTTAACCAAGGCCTAAAACAAGAGGATGGCATGGCACTCATCCTCTTTAACCTAGGACTAAAGTGTGTTGGTTATAAAGAAGAAGATGAAAATGGATCGCTGCTATATAAATTCAGACAGAGAGTTGAATATGCAGATAGCATTAAATATTCTCGGTAGAAACATACCAGCAATAAAAGAAACCCTCACCGAATTGGAAAACGCCGCATCGGAGTGGGCTTAAAAATTCACGAGGAAAAAACCAAGGCATTGATACAATCGCGAAACAAAAGGGTAAAAGGTCAAAATCTAACTGTAGGTGAGCATAACTTTGAAATGGTGACTGACAAATACTTAGTAGCCAACATATCAAGCAAGCTGAAGATAAAGAAATACAGATGATATTTAATAGCGTCAACAGCGCATACTATGGCCTATGCACCATAATGAAATCAAGAGTTGTACCTACCAGAAAATCAAAGTTAAACTGCACAAAACAATAACAACTGCTGAAAGTTAATAACTAGAAAACAGCAGCCAGTGATAGGCAGGACTGGATGAGGAGGAGGATAGAGGAGCCCAATTTCCGATTTGGATTGTAGCGCCTTTCGACGGATGGATTGTACGATCTGGTCCGATTTTGCTTCTGATGTTGCATTAATACAGTTAATAACTATACTTTAGCTTTGGTTGTACTGTTTGCTTTTGCTTCGCACTAGATTTAATTCCTTCAGTTTCCTTTTCGTTACTCCTGAAAGCTTTTCTTTTGGAAGTATATCGTCCCCAGCTAAAGATAAAGGAGGGGGGGGGGGGGTATTCAGAGTAAGTTTCAGTCATAATACCCTACTACAGCAGTTTGATAAACTTAGACATGTTTGTTGAATATATAGCCAGAGTCGAGCCAGTTTAGTGGTTGAAATGAATTCTTAACGAGTTATTTTCCAATAGATCCAAGAGCTTTTTAGCTATTGATGTCCTAATTGCCCTAAAAGGAATTTTCAATTCAGTTATTTTGCTGATGTTTTTGTTAATCAAAGTGTTATACCCAAAATGATTTATTATCGGATATGCTAATTACTTCCTCATCGTATTACGAGTAACTTAGAGTCATGTTCTGCCGTGTGTATCTCGACAGACTCCAGATACACCAAGTGAAATCTTCACTATTTTCGACCCTAATTCCCTTCCCCCGACTTGATGCGTATGACCTAGGCGGAAGACACCTTCGCCGTTATCCAACCGTTTTCCCCTAGTAACTAGCCGCAGCTAAACGCCTGTCAATCTGTAACTTTGTTGGGTAATTAAGCAATCGCCTGCTGATGTAATCAGGACTTTTGACTTAGACTGCATATAGTGACGTCACATAGGGTGCTGATACTCTTCTAGTTTTATGCGCAGGAGCGTCTTTATCACTATATTTTGTATGTCTTCAATAGATCGACTTAATAATTTTATCAGTGTTTCCTTTGTATTCTTCTCATAAGCAACTTGCAGGTAGTGTTCAAAAGAGAGCAAAACCAGAATTGACAGGTATTTCAGGCGATGTGTTAAAGGTAAATCTATCAAATTTAGTTAGTTATTACTGAAGCAGTGTGCTACTTTGAACCCTACAGTGTTTTTCCTGTATAGTTTTTCAACCATAACCACTAATTTAAAATTTTTTCTTTTGTATATAAATAGTGAGTAATTATTATGATCAGCCTCACTGAATAATAATATAATATATTGTAATTTAATTTATAGGTTTAGGAACTTAATGTATAAATGAAATATATATCTATTGGTAAGGTTTAAGTGGTAGAGCAGGGTGTGCGGTAAAGTACCTACACTACTGAACTTCACCTTGTGATTTTTTTCTTTTCTCTTCTTTTTTTTCTCGTACATTATATTCATTATATTTATGTACAGGAAAGGAAAAGAATAAAGACGTTTATTATTATTATTATTATTATCTGCAGGACCTACCAATGCATCATTTCCCCACAAGGCTGTTGATTCACGTTTTGTGGTCTGAGTGGATCGACATCTGATTATTTCTTAAACCCGGTGCTTTTCGATTTTTTAATGTGGCTATGGTAGATCTGATTTCTTCTTCGGTTATGTGGGCAGTTTTCTCAGTCTCTCTTCAATGGTGTCTTTTATTCGCTCCAATATTATTACCATCTTGATTGGTATCCCGTAATAGCGTTGCTATATTATCTATTCTATTTCTGTAAAATATTCAACTCGTCTGTTCTTTATTTCTTCTTCAGTGGGGCGTATATATCCTGTTTTTGCCTCTATCTTCGTTTCTGTTTGTACATATTTCCTCCCTGTTATTTTCGTTACTATTTCGTACAGCATCCGTGTGTCTTGTCTTGTTGTCGCCTTTTTCGTCTCTAGCGTTTGTTGTTCCACGAATAGTCTTTTATCCATTCTGGCGCTTCTTTTGACCTCTTTGTTCTTCTGGCGATATTCTTTTTCAAGCTTCCTTTTACCCTCGTATTTATTTAGTAGGTATTGTTTATTTGTAACTTCAGCGCATTTCTTTCGTGTATTGCTTTGATGGCATTTTGGGAGAGCCATATTTTAACTTTCTTCTTTTTGGGTCTGCCATTTTCTGTTGCTGCTATCGTTACAGCCCTTTTGCATTTCTGCCGCACTTCTTCCATGCTTTCTTCGTTTAAGTCCTCAATTCTTCCGATTTATTGATATTTTTAGCTGTTGTGTAATTCTTCATTTTTATCTTGTTCTCTTCTTGGTACGAATGGCTTTGATGCTTAATTTATGCTCTAACAATGTTGTAGTCTTGGAGTGAATTTCCCATTTGTTGCTTAAAAATTATGTGATCAATTTGATTCTTTGTATTTTATGCTGGCGATGGCTATTTTGTCGTATGAATATCCTTGTGGTTGAATAATGTCCCACCAATAGAATGATTGTTGCTGAAACACGTGGCATATGCCAAAAATAAGAAAAGAAAGTAGCTTAGTTATAAGCAAAAGTATTTTGCCGTTAGAACGGGGCTAGCGGTGTGACGTTAGCTGCTCGCAGCTTAACTCTGCCGGACCAAATGGCCATAGGTATTTCATTAGTGACCCCTGTATTTAATTTGTTTACACAAAAAATATTGGTTTTAGGAAAAATCTAGAAGAATTTAAAAAGTTTTTGTGATAAACCAGGCTTTCCAATACGTATTTTTATATGATCAAATTCTTGCCAATTAAAAAGTTCTAATCTAATATTGGTGTGAGTCCGAGGAGATGCGTTTTTGGAATAATATTTTGTGAACCTTTTTCATCTTTATGACAAGCTTAATCGGATCCTTGCTTTTAATCAACTATTTCAGTACCACCCTGTACACATGTAAAAAGTCAAGAGGTGATCCCTTAGTTCACTTTAAGAACAAAAGTTCGGATTCACGTCCATCGGAATATACGAGGTAAATTATGTGTAGGTACTTGCTTCTGAAACCCAGGTCCAATCCTTGCTTATTAATGGGGGCATCAAAACACGAAACACGCACGGCCTTATGAGAGTTCCGTGTGCAGAGTGGGCGGAGCCACGAGCGAGCCGGTGACGTCAAGCCAATTAGAAACGTTTCATTGTGAGCTTCAAACATTTGAACTTCTCTGGCCTATTTTGAGGCCAATATATAAAATTTATTAAAAATTCTTTCACTGATGGGCTGTATCGTTGTGTGGTGTGAAGGTATCTTTGCAATGTTGGGGGATAAAATATATACATTACATTTTTTGAGACCTCCCTATTACTAGTTCTTCATGTTGCAGTATTCGATTAGTCTTTGACCATTTTCATTTGCGACTGCAATTCCGAGTTTTCACATCACTTTTTCTTATTCATTAAAATTTTGCTTCAGCGATTTCCAACGCTCGTTAACAAAACGTCTTATGATAATGATACACGCAATTTATTCTTGAATTTGAAAACGTACCTATGTATTAATTACCATGTTTATTTCACATTTTCACAAACATCAAGCAACTCATACAAGGATCGTAAAACGTGGAAAAGTATATAATTTTTAATATTTTTTTATTATAGAATCTTGATTATCTTGTCTATCGCCGAATTTTTGGTGTCGTAATTTTACAAGTTTTAAGAATTTCCTTTGCCATCATAACAGGTGTTACATTCTCAAAATCAAAATAGTATCATTGGTACTGCAGAGATCAGATAATCACTGTAGTATCAATGAAACTAGTATTTTGACTATGATATCTGTAGTCACTGTAATCGTTACTACTTGATTTTAGTATTGCATAGATAAAAGTATTATTTTATCTATGTAGTATTGTAAATAATGCTGGTATCTGGTGGTAATAGTTAAAACTATTTATAATCGTTTTCATATTTGCAGAAACCTGTAAATGGGAGGCCGCCATGCGAAGATATTATTCATATTTTAGGTTAAAAATGGAAAGTTTGAATTTTCGAGGCGGAAATCCAGGTGCAGTTCAGTATGGAAATTTTATCAATTATTATCAGTTCCACCCCCCCGAAAACAGAATAAATATCCTACCAAAAGACATCTGGAATAGCGATCAAAGTACTGAACCATTTGTGGGTTTTGATATTGGCTGCAATACTGGGGTATTAATTTTTGTATTTAAATAAAACAAGATTCAAACAGTTATAATTTTAGGATTTGACTATTTCGTTACAAGCATTTCTAACTGAAAACTTAAATAGACCTTGTCATATGCTGGGCATTGATATAGATCCAATTTTAATTCAACGCGCACAAGAAAAAAATAGCAACGACCAGATCCAGTTTCATTGTCTCAATTATATGGACTTTCAAAAGAGAAATGAAGTTCTTTCAACATATTTAGCTTCCGTTAGTGCTTCAAAGTTTAATGCAACTTTTTGTTTTTCAATCACAATGTGGATTCACTTAAATAACGGCGACTTAGGCTTACGAACATTTTTGAAAAATATTTGTGCTCAAAGTGATACAATTGTGATTGAACCACAGCCGTGGAAATGTTATAAGACGGCAGTCAAACGAATGAAATTAAATAATGAAGAGTATCCAGAATACAAGAACCTAAAAATTCGTACAAATGTAGAAGACGAAATAGAAGAAATTTTATTAAACGAGAAAGGCGTCTCAAAAGTTACGGAAACAGAGAGAACTAGTTGGAATAGGAAAATACTTATTTTTAAGCTAACTTAATATTTACACATGCTTATAAGAAAATATTTTATTATTATAACTACGTTTTTACATAAATAAAAATTACTTATAAATTAAAAATTAAGCTGTGACTTCTTCATTTGCCGTATCAAATTCTAATTTAACTTCTTCATGGAGGCCTTCCACATCGACTTCTGATTCTGACGCATTTAACATGTTCAGAGTAACTTCTTGCTTGACGATATTTTGCTGTGATTGCATACTTGTACTTGGTTGGGAGGCTTGCGACTGTACTGTAGTAATTTGCCTTACTGGTAGTCCGGCATCTTCAAAAGCTTTCTTTTTTAGGGCTGTTCGAATCTGCGACCTAATACGAGACATTAATTAGTTTTGAGTTAACATGAAGAAATCAAGGTGCTGACTTACACTGTCCGCAACTTAATGTGTTCGCTTATTTGATTTAAACCATCTGCGAATGTTTTTACTACTGATCTGAGCATCTCAATTTCTTCATCAGTCCATTTTCTAACAATTTTAAAATTGCTATAGTTACACTTATTCAAATGAAAGCATGCAACAAATATTGTACTTTTAAAAGATATTTACCCTGCTGGCGATTCTGCGTTTGGGTGCAATTGCATTGTTAAGTCTCCTAATTTATTAAAAGCGGCTCCTGCAGCTGTGAATATTTCACCCACCTACAATTTTAAACTACATAAATAAAAACATAACCTCAAATGTTAAAGTATAAGTGCAGTTCGTGCAGCTACAGTGAGTTATGTAATTACAGTTTATTTACAGTTCATAATATACTCACCTTACTGGCAGAACTCATTTTTCCAAATGTTTATTCCTATTAAATTTGAAAATTTTAAAACCGTACGCACTATCACGACTTAGGATGCGTTCGTTTGTTTCGTTAAAGTACGGACACGCGACTTGGAATTAACAAGGATAGAATAGATTTGCCGCCTATCACGCATGAGTTAGAAAGAGTGAGGAACACTAAGTTATGTTAAAACCGCGAATTGCAGGTTTCTGACATTGTTGCTTGACGTTCGCATGTGTACGAAAAGTTCATAATCAGTTTTGCAACATAAATCACGATGGTGGAAAGTGATAGAAGTAATTTCGAGCAAAAACGAGCGATTTGAGGCAAACTATACGTTCAGAATTAGTTAATTTGTACATAGGTAGTTCATGTTTTACTTTTAAGCTGTTTTAATGATAACAAGTGAAGACGATATGGAGGGTGGACCCAGCATACAGGAAGCGATAGGCGACTCAGATTCGGAAACTTTTGAATTTGAAGACACTTCAGGTTGTGCATATTCATGTTGCAACCCCAGGGGTGGTTTTCATAGATTTATAGCCTTATTTTTCATGTGCTGGCTTGGATTTGGTAAGTGCATATGTAAGGTTATTTTGGGTTCTTTAAAAATGGAAATTCTTTGTGATTATTCCTTTGTCCTGGTTTATTAACGTAATATAATCATAATAATTTTCTATAATTTAACGACAGTTGTTATATTTCCACGAATTGAATGCAAGAGACTTCCTTTGTTTACATTGGTGCACTTTGAACAATTATTACAAATAGTAAAGTGGCTCTTGATAGATATAGGAAATTTTCACCGATAAGATACCAATATCATGTAATAGTTTGTTTACTTCCTGTTGTAACTTCTTTCTAGGTTCCTATTTTTGTTACGATAATCCGTCAGCCTTGCAAGACTATTTTACTAGAGATCTCAATATTACAGCCACACAATTTTCACTGTTTTACTCGCTATACTCATGGCCAACTGTAGTAGTATGCGTTATAGGTGGAATTTTAATAGACAGGTGCGTTCTGTTAATACTTGTTGAATTGTACCTACCTGCTTTATTATTACAGCTTTTTTGGAATACGTCTAGGTACAAATATATATATGGCAATAACGTTAATCGGACAGATAGTCTTTGCGAGTGGGGCATTATTAGATGCATTTTGGGTTATGACGATAGGACGATTTATATTCGGGTGAGTATCTATTCATAAATTTGTAACTCAGTTGCTGACGAAAAGATGACATGTGAGCCACGTTTGTTTTTTCAGTCGCCAGTTATTCATATAAAATGTTTGGCAATACTGAAGTGTGTTGTTGATGGCACTGTCAGTCTATGTCAAATTTGAGGTTAGGATGATGCAAAACCTAACCTGCTAACCTCGAATTTGGCATAGACTCACAGTGCCACCAACAATACACTTAAGTACTGGCAAATATAACACGAATCAAAAGCAATTAACAAAAAAGTGGCTCACATTTGATTACTGACTGGAAGCTTGAGTATTACAATATTCAAATTTGATAACTTGACCACCGCTTCAATGTAACAACTGAAATATTTACTATGTATTGCTGTTATTAAGGGTACTGTACTTCATTTAGGAGTTTTGGCGTCGGCGGATTAGGGCTGCCAATTATCTCCTTCGAAACGTAGTTGTCTAGCACATAACTGGGTGACGTGGTTAGCATCATGTCTTCGACGATTGCCTTACTTCCCTACTACCACAACTGTGGTTTTGGTACCCAAATTTTGAAGCAATTGAGTGGTCCTAGTTTATTCTTAGCTCGAAAAATAGAAAAATTGCCAACAGGGCAGTCAAGCAATAGTATATTTATTTTTTGTGGCTATATGTCGAGATCATTTAAATAAAGTACACAATAATTGGCAATGGATAATAAAATCCTGCAATATATGTTGCTAGATTTACTTTCAAAATACTTGTTAGTATCTATGACCATTCATTTTATTTGAGCAGTATACAATTATATTTAAGCAAATATTGATAATCATTATGTATTCTTCTGTCACGTTTGTAAATATCAGTCTAAGCAGTATTATACCTATTAAACTAGCAGGGAAAGTAAGGACCTATTAACATTTGAGGTAGGCAAATACAAGCTAAGACAAAGCCGAGGTTTGTTGCCTGCCGATACATTCAGAGTTATCTTATTATATTTTTCCGCTGCTCATCGAAATGTTCCTAGATTTTTTAAGAAATCGTTTGGTTTGTCACCTGTCACCAGGGTTAATGTTGATTTCAATCCCTTTCGTGAGTCGTGTTACGTGTGTAGAATTTTCTAACAAAACCATATACTTATTCTCGTAGAGAGTAGAAAGTTGTTTTGCAAATTCCAATACTAGGTAGCTTATCCCGTACCAGGAATTTGACAACCTTAATGCTTAGATTTGTGTTTATACTTGTACATACAATTTTATAAATGTAGCTTTACTGTAAATTGCACAATGACCTTTGAATTGAAACGTTTGAGGCGGTAATTCCGCAGATTAGTTTTTTCAGCTTCTTGCTTTTTTGACGCAATAAAATATCTGCTCGAAATAAACGGGCCTCATTTGTGTTCGCCGCCATTACTTTCAACAACAAATTCACTGACATTTAATGTTACAGTTTGGTTTTGCCCAAATAATCACTTTTTTAATTAAAGCAGGCGAACTGCGCTGTATTTAAGGCTCCAGTTTATTTTGCGACCGTGATGTACTATTTCTGCCATAAATGCTTTGCTACTGGTCTTAATATTGTAAATATGTAGCTATTTGTGATTAGGTATAATGTCTAAACGTTTTTAAATGACTGCATTTAATTTTTTATCTGGTTTATGTAGAATTGGTAACTAAAAAAATTCTGAAGTCTCTATATATCGAAGTTTCTATATTGAGATGGTATTTAGTCCTCCACTCAACTCTAGTTGCAGTGCAAACGAATTATAAATCAAATCACAAAAGCACAAGAGGTGGGATAATTCACACAACTGTAAAATTTCACATAAATTGTCAGCCCGTAATTACATTGTCAAAAATGGCCAGTAGCATTGAGATTATTAGAACAAATTGGCAAAGAAAGAAACTCAATTTTCATAAGTTGGAATCATTGATGTAATTTTAGCATAATATAAAAGGTTTGTGTGAAGTAAAGCTAAACCCATTTGAATAAAACTGGCACAGAAAGGTTCGAAATATATTCAGTACAAAAGAAGCGTAGAAATTAAAGTAATTAACATGTGGACAATTTTATGAGCATTTTAAAATAAGAGGTAAGAAAAAAAGGATCATAGATGGACTGTGCAGAATGCATAGATCAGGCAAACAAAGAAATTACTACATGCTACAGCAAGTTGTGAGAATTGAGAAAAAGGAAGCAGCTTTGATGGAAATTGCAGAAAAGAAAACCAGGATATGAAACAAAAGTGATGTGAAAACTAATCAGTGTAGTGGCGGTTTGAACAATCATTGAAATTAAAAACAAACTGAGTGGCACAATAAGACAGTGAAAAATCCGAATTTCAAAGGACATTTATTTTAGTATTAAGGATTTGTAAATATTTACAGCATAAATTCAATCTAATTGTAAAAGTAATATTGTACTTGCTTGATTTCCTTTGTGTAAATTGTTTTGATAGTGTTTTGTTTATAACTAACAGTAGCTGTTAACAACTGAATAAATTTGTGAATGACAGACCAGTTTTTGCTCTCCAAATAAATTAAGTTTTTATATAGTAAACATTAAAATAAAGAGTAAAAAAATATACCAAAGGGTTCAGAATCTTGAGGAGTACCAGCACAAATGAAGGTAGCAAAATCCACGTCCTGAAATTATTTTGCTCCGGATACCTCCTCCGGTCAAGAACGGCAGCGACTTCAGTTTCTGATTCAGCCAGTTTGGAGTACTGCAGGGGTTTCTGAGCCTATGCTAGGTGTACCAGCGAGTCAGCCCAGTAGATACGAGCAACAGCAGCCATTCCATCGACCAGGGGGGCCCCAGCTTCCACAGCAGGCACCAGAGAGGGGTCCATGCAAGCCACCACGATCCTACAATTTAAGGTTAGTGTGTGCGAACAAATAACCGGAGCTAGAGCCTTGGAAAGTAGTACCATACCTAAAGCACAACTCAAAGAAGCGAATTCCATTGAATTTATTTGTCCATGAGCAACCAATTGTCCAGGAATTGTATTTTTAATCGTCATTTGGAGGTGACATGAAAAACAAACGCACGTTAAGCGTCTTTTCCAAACAAATTAATCGAGGTTTTAGCCTGAAACAAAAGAACCAAGTGACGCCGTTTGAAGGCGCGAAAATTACAAACTTACCGGATAATTTGTTCATTAATTCCTTTGAAAACTTAAACAAAAACGCGAGCTGCACGCATAGTTCGAGGTGTTTTGGGCCAGGTAATTTGACAGACAGGCAGCACCTGCGCGCTGCAATTCAATTTTATTGCCACCAGTGGCGTACCGTTTTACATTCAAATATTTTAACAAATCAAGGATCCCAACCCATATGAGATATGAGTTTTATGTTCAATTTACCTGAGCTAGCTAATATAATAGGTACAGATGAATGAATTATTAATTGAGGGCATACTACTAGTAGGAGAGCTGGTGACATTTTTTGATGATCATTTAGTTAAGGCCTATTTTTTGAGAGAATGTTGCTGAAGGCATGTATAAGTGTCATCTGTAAGGATTCTCCTAGATAGCGGTATCGGAGGGAGGCAGAACACCCCCAATTTGCACTCTCAGTATATGTCAAATTCGAGGTGAGCCGGTTAGGTTTTGTGTCAGTTTCTGTCAAAACTGACGGAAAACCTAACCTGCTAACCTCGAATTTGACATAACTTACACTAAAAAAGTCCATAAGGGGCGGCTGTGGAAATTGAAACGTATGAATAATAGGTTGGTGGCATTGTAAGTCTATGTCAAATTCGAGATTAGCAGGTTAGGTTTTCCGTCAGTTTTGACAGAAACTGACACAAAACCTAACCGGCTCACCTCGAATTTGACATATACTGACAGTGAAAATTGGGGGTGTTCTGCCTCCCTCCGATACCGCTATCTAGGAGAATCCTTACAGATGACACTTATACATGCCTCCAGCAACATTCTCTGAAAAAATAGGCCTTAACTAAATGATCATCAAAAAATGTCACCAGCTCTTAGACTATACCGTTTATAACATTCCTAACTAGAACCCAGAAATGATAATAAATAATTTAATCAGCCAAAATTCGAATTGAATGAAACTAAATATTGTGTAGTGACCATTTTTATTTTTATAACATTTAAAATTACATATTTAAATAAATTAATTAACCACAAATTCAGTGGAGGGGTCATTACAATATAACGTAGTTTTTTCGCGGTCCCTTGGGACTTCGATATGTGGAAGTTCGACTGTATTTATTATTTTGTAACCAGCAATAAATGCACTTGATGGTTTATAATTAAGTTAGCTATTTTGATTTAAACAATAGGGTAGCGGGCAGCAACTCTCCTTGCAGACAATACTACCTCAGGGAAATGATTTCTCTGCCAATGCAAACGCCAGGTTCCCCGTGGCCCGAGGCGTAGTAGCCTGTAAGGACCCTACTACCAAGGTAATGGTAGATGGTATAGGGCAGCAGTAATACCATTACTGGGAAAAGATTATAGAAAAGTGACTTTCCTAAAAGCTCTATATTGGAGACTCAGGCGGCAATCACATATTGATTGGCTGTGATACTGTGGTTGAGCTGGGAAGCAGCAGTTTTTACAGTATACTTGGACAGAGATTAGAGGAATCGGTACGACCAAGTTTTATATATGTACCAGCATTATCATGAGACATGGCATCACTAGTGATGTAAGTGGTAATATTACGGAGATAATATTACGGAGATAATATTACAGGTAATTTAAGTAATATTACGTAAAGTTACCCAAGATAATTCTTGGTAAAGCCAGCAGTTTGTTGCAATATTACTCCCATGAGTAGCGTTGAGTATCCGGTACTTCCAATGTAGAAGAGGTAGACGACGAAGATGAAGACAGCGGTATCTCAGATACTGACAGTTTTACGAAAGAAAACGAACTGGCTTTGTCTGCATTTATATCAAAAATATAAAATATTATCTTATTGTTATTAATCTCATAATTCGTTTTCCTTTCATTTTCACTTTTGCTGCTCGTTTTATGTTTAATTAAATTAATTTTATGGTTTGTTTTGTATGGGTATGGGTAATATTAACCTTACGTTACCGGTTATTAAATTACCGGTAATTTGACATCACTAGGCATAACGGTGGCAACACTGCGATATAGAAGGACTAGTGATGTAAAATTCTCGAAATTTTTTTTTCAAAAGAATATTCTCAAGAATGTTACTGAGTAGATTCTCAGGAATAATTCTTTCGCATTCATGCCTTCAGAATGTTTAAACCTGCCAAGTTTTATATTAACTATGGGTTATGAAAATAATTCTTGAATGCTTTGTTAATTAAAAACAATTAACTTGTAATATGCAACTCAAACCTTTCCTAAACTATGTAATTTAACAATTTTAACTATGTTTGTATTTATTTAATGAAGACGCTAACAACATTAGCAAAACATTTAACCAAATTTTGCAATTATTAAAGAATATTTTGCGACAATATGATTTTTTACTATTCAAACAAAAATCATGAATAATTAATAATAATTGATATCAGCAATCTGACATATAAATCTCCAAAATAATGCTAATTTAGGCACTCGAAGACAAATTTTCAATGTGTCAATTAATTGAAAAAACTAAGAAACATAACATACTTATCTACTCTGTTATCCAGCAAGGCCTTGGTTACCAAGTAGTTCAAAGATATATTTACCTAGGCTGTCTGATCACAAATGATGGGAATTCTGAAATAGTCATTTGTACAACTAGTTTTGAAAGTCATACTATTTTTCATGAATTTGCAGTTTGATAATGAGGGCGAAGCCCGAGTTAATCAAGCAAATGAATGAAAAAAAGGACTTTCAAAACGTGTTGTGCACGTAGTTTTTTTGCATAGTGATGTCTTGGTCGAAATTTAGTCGAAAAGGACTGCGGAATTGACAACTGTCAAATTGACATTTCAATAAAATAGTTAAAAAAGTGTTACTATTTTCTACGATTTTTGCGTTAAAAAAAGTGGAACTTTCAATACGATTTTTCGTTAAAAAAGACGACTTTCACGAACACTGCAAAAATAGTAATTTGTAGATGCAAGCACATAAAGCACCAGGGTCTACACCGCAAGGTAAAACGAGGTTATTGATTATACATACTGTAATGTTATTAAGCCCACGACTTAGCTCTGACTGCAGTGCAGGATAATCGACTGATTCAAATAAGCACAGAGTTGAGCTATTTTAAATAACTGCAGTGTTAGACAAGAGTAAAATCGTAAATGCATTGATAATGAGATGCGAGAACCGATAATTAGTAGAGAAAGGCACTCTAAGACAAGGCATGTTCAGAGGGTTTTGAATTGGCTCGTGAATTAACTTAAAATGAAAGGTTTGTGTACATGCAAAGCCAAATTGCATAAAATGTATTTAACACAAATGGTTTGTTGGCTGCAATTTGAACACAGCGTAAGTTTGTTAAGTCAAAGCATAAGATGGCGAAAATTGTAAGCATAGCAGAAAGGTAATTCAGTTCGAAGCAGAATAGAAAGAAATTGCAAGAGAGCAATGGCTAAATAATGGCAATAGTTTGTGGCAAGAGACATGAAAGTGAGGAACTCAAGAATTAGTGTATTTATAAAAACAAAGTGAAAACAGAGCCGAGCCGTGATTAAAATAACGTTTGTGAGTGCAACGCAAAGAGACATTTTTAAATTATAAGATTAAAAGACAATAACTTAGTTTTGAGAAATGTTAATTTTAAATTTAGATATCAAACTTTATTCTGTTTGTAACTTTTTGTATCAAAACTAATTTCCTTAAACAAAAGACAATTCAAATAACTTAGCAACCAGATTCGAATTTGTTTAGGAAAAAAGAGAACAGTTGAAATTAATTAGATTGATGTTTGTATGAAATTGTATGAAATTTTTAATATTAAATGAGCATTTTACCAATTGAAAAGTGTTGAGTTTTATTCCTAAAGTGCCCAAGTTTGTGTATCAGTGTTTGTGAGGCTTTACACCACAAATAAATATAAAAATTCTCCATCCGATCTTTGACAGTGTTTCGGCAGCGAGCACATCGAAATTTCAAGGCCCATCGACCAGCAACTAAAGCATCGGAGAGCAGAGGACAACAGCCCAGGGCACAGTACGAGTGTGCAGGAACGAGGGCAGTCCCAGAGGCTAAAATATCAACAGCGTCCCCAGCAGCAGTATCCGACCAGCTTCGACAAAAGTTTCCAGGTAGGAATTCAGTTGTAAGCTAAGTGTCAACGTTACGGAAACGCATCAGAATCCAACATCAAACCTTTCCGAAGACGGCCAACGTGTTTTCCAGGGCTCATTTGCTTTGGTTTGCTCAGAATTAGCATGGCTTGGGTAAATTCTGTAGATTTGTGGAGAGGGACGCGGCAGAAAAACAAAAGCCAGAAGTGACGTGATTTCGAGAACAACGAAGGCCCGGTTCTTCCTACGTCATCCTAAAACAAAAACTAGCTGAATTGCAAGCGGGAAAAATTCAAATGACTTACCTAATGCATTTTTCACGATATTTCCTCGAGTTTTAAGATATTCAGATGCGCACTCTGGCACCGCCATAATTATTTGTGTCAGCTATCAGTTGAACGATTTTTTGACCTACTGAACCGCACGTTTGAACTAACCGTGTATTGAGACAGATAATTTTAGATCAAACTTGAATGTAAAGCACACTTCTGAACCCACCTGAGTGAGTTTCATGTTTTATCGATGAGCTAGTCCATTAAACTTTGCAGTTGAATAAAATATTGAAAGGGAATACAACCATTTATTTTGTAGTAAATATTACATCTCATTTTAAACAGCCATAATTAATTAATAAACAAGATAAATTAATTTACCGGTTTCAGGATATTAAGCCTTTGTTTACATATACAAAAGTGGGCTGGTAACTAGATCATAACTTATCTGTAGGGTAATGGAATATTACCCTACATGGCAACCATAACCATATAGCAACCGATAAACTATTGAACATATCGCGGATGTTATGATCATAACAGCCTCAGATGTTTTAAAATCCTCGCTCTACGAGCTCGGATTTCAAAACATCTGCGGCAGTTATGATACTCATAACATTCCTAGATATGTTAATAGCTATAACAGGCGAAGATAAAATTAAGTGATTATAACATTTTAAAATAACTAAACAGCCAGATAGAGCTCTAATTCATTGCATAATTATTAGCACCGCAACGTGGAGCTTACACAGAGCTATTCACTGCAATACATACATACATACATACATACATACAACTAGTTTTGAAAGTCATACTTTTTTTCATGAATTTGCAGTTTGATAACGAGGGCGAAGCCCAAGTTAAGCAAATGAATGAAAAAAAGGACTTTCAAAACATGTTGTACACGTAGTTTTTTTTGCATAGTGATCTCTTGGTTGAAATTTAGTCGAAAAGGACTTGGGAATTGACAACGGTCAAATTGACATTTCAATAAAATAGTTAAGAAAAGTGGAAATTTTTCTAGGATTTTTGCGTTAAAAAAGTGGAACTTTAATAAGATTTTTCTTTAAAAAAAGACGACTTTCACGAACACGCAAAAATAGTAATTTGTATTTTGCTGCACAACTGTTTTGATACTGTCTGCTAGCTCCTTATTCGTTCTTCTTCTCCATTCTTCGTTTTCCTTTAATTCCCCCAAACATTGTCCTTAGTACCTTCCTCTCCCATATTTCCAACATGTTCCCAATTTCTTCTGTTACCACCCACGTTTCACTCGCGAAGGTCACTATGGGCCTTATAACTGTTTTGTTCTTTAAAGCCCCCACACATCTCGATCCCGCTGTTATTCTTCTCTGTATGTCACTTTTGTAATTACCCTCACTTGTAAAGTGGGTGGTTAAGGTGTTCGTTAGAAATTACACACACGAATAACTATACCACTTTTAATATTCTTTATTTAACGCAACGGATTACAGACATAAAATTAAATATGCGGATTTGCTACTATACTATTACAAGTGTGGATCGAATAGGTCTTGTTAATCAGCATACATGTGAGCGTTTTTGAATCTGACACTTGGCTCGTGAAACACTCAAAGTGAATGCTTCAGTAAGTATGAGATTAATGCTAAACACGTTCGAATCTGACCCGGCGTGTGCCAGACGACCAGAGTGGTTCGTTGGGCTAAGACCTAGTATGCAATGCCTCCTTAAGCTCCTTGCTTCTGTATATATACAATGTTCATACAATTACATAAGATTTCCTATTCTAGTCACAACAATGGCATTGTATCTATTGAACGAAGGGTCGACACACTTTCACTAACGCGCACAAGGGTTGGAGGTTTATGATGCACCCACTGGACATTCACTCTCGATTTTTGAAGCTGCAGTTTTACTGCCGTATTGTTCGTCCACTTTTGCTTCTTATTTAGAAGTGTTCGTCAGATTTGAGAATTCCTGTTCGCTTTTGTGTGCAGGAACTCGTGGACGTTTAGAGAGTTTCTCTCTTTTGTATTCCGCCGTACAAATCACTTTTTGGTATTAGGCGTTTTTACCCCTTTAGCTTGAAAGTTTTCAAATGGCACTTAAGCTAACTGCTCGCATTTCGAGAATTTTTATTGCACGCACTGTTTAATTTTATGGGCGAGTTTCCTCTTCTTGGCAACGATCTTTTATGATTTATTGCTCCGCTACACTCAGAATGTACTGCTTGTTTGTGCCTAGTGCTCGCACTGTGAAATTTTGCGTTTCTTCCTGCTTCCTATTCCCTAAAATCATATACTTTGATTTCTCTTCATTTATCTCCAGTCCCACTTTTAACGCTTGTTGCTCTATCCTTTGAACACTACTTTAAGTTCTTCTTTGCTTTTCGCATATTATATCGTCAGCATATGCCAAACATTGTACTGAGTCCTTAAGTATATTTTTTTCTGTATTTAAACCTCCTTTCCTAAGCACGTTTTTCAGCACTATGTTAAACAGCGTTGTAGATAACGGGTCTCCTTGTTTTAAACCTAAATTGCTTTCCACTGTTCTCGATTCTCATCCTTGAAATATGATCTTAAACTTTGTATTTTGTAGGGTCATTCTTACCCCAGTGCTATTAGCTCTTTATTAAATCCTAATTCTTTCATAGTCTCGTAAATCTGTGGTGTTTTTATTTGGTCGAATGCTTGCTTGAAGTATATGAATAATGCATGGTCTATTCTTTTGCTCGCATTTCTAATGGATTTGTCTCAGTATAAAGATGTCATCAATTAGCGACTTTTGTTTCCTAAAGCCTACGTGGTACTGCCCGATTTTAATTCTAGCCTCTTCTTGGATTCTGTTGTTTATTATCGATGCCATTATTTTGTACAGAACATTTAACAGTGCAATAGGTCGATAATTCTCTGGTTGTTGCTTACACTTCCTTTTTTGTATATTGGAGATTGGATCTGTAGACCACTTTTCCGGCATTTTTTCTTTTTTCATATTTCCTTAATCATTCCTTGTAGTGTTTTCCTAGTTCCTCATTTGCTAGCTTAATCAGCTCTACTGATATTTTATTTGAACTAGGGCTTTAGTTATTTTTCATACGTTTTATCACCTCAGTAAACTCCTTCCATGTAGGCTCAGCGGTAGTTTGTTCTTCAGTTTGGTCTTGTTCGTTTTGCTGTACCTCTTGGCCGGAAAATAATTTCTTGTAGTGATTTATTCATATTTCCAACATCATCGTTTCATCCAAACATTCCTCATTCCCAATGTTTGTTTTCTGCAGCTTCTCCTTTCTTCCTTCAGGTTTCTATAAAAGGCTTGACACAATAAAGAAGCCGACCTGCGATTAATTAATTAAAATAATCAATGGTAGTAAAAAATCGCAGATTAACCTCCTACGCACTACACGGAAGCTCTAAAAATTTTAACTTACCGCGCAATTTCGGCGGCCTTGGATCGTAGATTCTTATCAACTGTACCACCCTGGAAATGCTTCAAAGACAAAAAAACAAATGGGCGCCAGAAACCAAATGGTTTCGAATAATATAACTAACTACAAGTGACTAGCATTTATTTATTAACACTAAATAGTTTTGCAGTCTATAATGGTAATTCAATATTAAATAATTAGAATAATTTGGCCATAAAGAATGTAATAATGATAGAAATGTGCAAATTAATTGAAGGTTGCGACACGCACTAAGATCAAGAAACTCTTTCAGGTTATTAAATTAATTGTAACCACAAATAAATCGAGTGATATGCATATCGCTGTCATTTAAAAAAACCTTTCTGTTCAGGCTATTGAAGGCAAAAAACGTAAATGCTCCTTTTACAAAGGTTTGATTACACCTATAAATTGTAGCTTTTAATATTAATTGTAATTAAGTATACGCATTTAAACTTCAAATATTAAATCTAATTGAACGTATGCGTCTAAACTTTACATGTTAGTAATAACGGAAAGTATAAATTTAAACTTTAAATACTGATAGTTATGGAATGTATGAATTTAAATTTCAAGTATCGAAGATAATTTAATATAATATTAATCTCGGAATAGCCAGTCTGAATCAGCTTGAAAGCAGGGAGACCATCCACTTTTAATGCGGTATTCACCACAAAAGTAACACTATCCTCGAACCTCCAACGCCCATAAGTTGCTGACAGGCAAATGCTGGCCGGGGGTTGCTATACCCTGTGGTTAAAAGCACCTTGGATGCGCCCGTAATTGAAGCAGAGCCACTCCCAATTGCGAAACAATTAAGCGAAGCCAAAAAATTGTTTCAGGCTCTGGAATTTTTATTTCTGAATGTTTCTTCCAAGGATTGTATTCTCTTTTCCCTTTCCTCTATTTTCGCTTTCCTGCATAGACTTTGTACTTTGTTTCTGGTCTGCCTGTAGTTCTCATGGTATGGATTTGTTGGATCTTGTAACACTCTCAGCCAGGCCTTTCTCCTTTCTTTCACAGCTTCTTCACATTCTGCATCAAATCAGTCATTCTTTTTCTCTTTTTTCTCTTCGTTAAATCTTTGTATGCTTTTTTCTAGTGTTCTTTTGAGGAAGTTCCATTCCTCCTCCACAGTCTTGTACTGTCACTCTTTTCCTACAAGTTCTCTGGTTTCTCTAGCACAGTGGTCGCCAACCTCTTCAATGTGTTGAGCTACTTGTTAATTTTGGAATAAACAGCGAGCTACCCACACGGAAGCCACGTAACGCAACATAAATGAAATAATCCACAGTTAATTTATCATTATATGTATTTATTTTACTATTTATTTAACTGGTAATACATAATACATAGGTACTAATAATAACTACATTTCTACCTACCAAACGAAGTTGTTTGAAAAATAAACACAAACTTTTATCCATCCACAACGGCATGTCACGTAAGATTTAAAAATAGTTAATAATAACAACAAAAAAGTAACGCACTATCATGAACATAAACATTGAAAAATAAAAAAGCACGTTCAATGAGAAGGCTGACACTCAGACTCATCGATAATTTTTTTAATGTTTGCAGTATAATTTGATACAGCCATTCGAATACAATTATCCAAATGTTCATCTGTAAGTCGATTGCGATATTTGTTCTTAATAAACTTCATATTGGAAAAAGAAGATTCACACAAATAGGTTGAACTGAATAATGCTTTCACTTTCAAGGCAACACGGCATAGAACTGAATATTTGTCTTTACTTACAATAGGCCAGATACATTTGGTACTTGAGACTAACGATTTTAAGGCTAAATCATTTTGAAAATCAATTACTTCCATTTCTGTTGCAGCGATGTCTTCGCCAAAGTTCTGCATAACACAAGTTGCAAACTGTTGGATATCAATTTCCATAAAGGGTGAAACAACAAACTGCGCTACTAAAGCCATTTCGTTGAAATCCTTAAAACGATTTTTGAAGTTATTCTTCAGGGTAGAAACTATTTCTACATGATATTTGCTGTCATAGGGTTCTAATGGATTTTGAGATATTTTTTCTGAAAGAATAGGAAAATGCTTGGCATCGCTGTTAATTAGGTTTTGTTCCCAAAACTCCAGCTTTTTGATAAATGCTTTTATATCAGAAATCATTTCTGCTAGTTCTTTGTCTCTCCCCTGAAGCTGCAAATTAAGTTCGTTTAATTTCTCGGTAATGTCCACGAGAAAACCAAAATCTCTAAGCCAGATTGAATTTTCTAGTTCCGGAGTCGGTTCATCGCGTTTTTTGAAAAATTGAACTATGCCAGATAGGACATCATTAAAACGTTTCAGCACCCGTCCTCTACTTAACCATCGGACTTCAGAGTGAAGGAGTAGGTCCCCGTATTGACATTCAACTTCATCGGCCAAGGTTTTGAATAATCTTCTTTGTAACGCTTGAGCTCTAATCTTGTTCACAATTTTTACCACCAGTTTCATAACGTTGTTTAGTTTCAGGAAATTTCCACATAATGCTTCCTGATGGATAATGCAGTGGTAAGAGAGAAATTGCGGAAAAGTTTCATCTTTACGACATAACGCCACCAGACCCTTATCAAAACCCACCATAGCTGGAGCGCCATCGGTTGTCAAGCCTACCATTTTCGATATTGGAATTTTCTCGGAAGAAATAATATTTTTTAAATGAGAAAACAACTCCTGTCCAGTAGTGTGTCCTTTCAGTGGAATAAACTTCAAAAGATCTTCTTTAATCGTAAAATCACTAAAAACCATCCTGACGAACACGGCCATCTGGACAGTGTCAACGACATCTGTTGATTCATCCAGTTGAAGTGAAAAATAAACACAGTTATCTAAGTCAGTTCTTAACTGTAAAAAAATATCATTGCTCATTACTTCTACACGTCTCATCACTGTATTAGCAGAAAGTTGCATAGATTTTATAGCTGAAACTATCTCGTCTTTGTTTCTAAAGTTGGCAAATAACGAGTCAGCAGCTTCTAAAAACGCCTGTTTTATCATTTCCCCGTCTTCATAAGGTTTCTTTTTTTGTGCAATTATCTGGGACACACGGTACGATGCTTCAGTTGCAGCCTTATTTTTGTCGATTGTTCTTAAAAATATTGATTGTTGTCCAATTAACTGCTTTTTTAACTGTTTCAGTTTCTCCTTTCTGGCGGCAGAATGTAGTGGGAATGATTTTTCAAAATTAGAATGTACAGTTTTATGATGTCTCTCAATATTTCCTTTTTTAGCAACGGAGACCGAAGTATTACATAACAAACACACATTTTTATCTTTAACTTCTGTAAAAAAGTATTGTTCTTCCCATTCCGAATGAAAGTGGTATGTCTTTACCTTCTTACAACTGCTTGCCATAATATTATTTTTTGTTGTTCACTACTAACCCAACCGCTGGACGTTGGTTACGCGTTCAGTTTTAAACTAAGCGCAATGTCGCCGCGCCGTGCGTATTTATCCCGTTCAAAGCAATCCAGATCGTTCTCGAACACTAACGCACTGGTCCGGCTGGTCGGTTCTAGCCGATTCTAGCCGATTCTAGCTTGATGGCGTCAGCGGCAGATCGCTCGCCGCAACGTTGCCGCTGTTTATGTTTAATATTATGACAATTAGATTTTTTTGTGGAATTTTAGGAAGCTTCTCTGATTTTGTATTTTTTAAATTAAAATCGTTGTGAGAGCTAGCAGAATTGCCCCCGCGAGCTACCGGTAGCTCGCGATCGACAGGTTGGCGACCACTGCTCTAGCATATTCTCTTTGTATTTGTTCCTTTCTTAAGCAGTCTATGTACAACCCCTGTTTTTTTTTCTATGATTGTAATTTTAGGTACGGTTTGTTTCAGTTTGGCTTTTATTAAGAGATGGTCCGAGCCTATCACTGCATCTCTGTAGGACCTAACATTCTTTATATTTTTACTGTGAATTATTTCTATAATGTTGTGGTCTATTTGATTTTGTGTTTTCTTGTCCGGGCTTATCCACATCACTTTATGAATATTTTTATACTCCAGCATTGTGCTTTTTATCGCCATTTTGTTTCTGCCTGCAAAATCGATGAGTTTTTGTCCATTGCCATTCGTTTCGTCAAGCTGGCTTTTTTTACCTGTGATCAAACTACAACTGCCTTCTTTTTCAACTTTTGCTTTCCAGTCCCCTATTATAATGTGCATAACAAACTTTGATAATTTCTCCACTATCTCTTGCAACTTCTCATAACATAAAACTGCAATTTTTTCTCTTCTGTTTCTTCTGTCGGTGCATGTACGTTTATTATGCTCAACTTCCTATACCTTCCTTTACCCTTATATAGCTAATCCTGTCATTTATTATTTTGTATTCATTTACTATTAGCCTAAACTAAAGTGTGATTACATTGACTACAAATTCAGTCGCTGTGAAAATACAGGTGAAAGTCCTAGCTAACGCCGCAAGGCTATCACAAGAGCGGCGTGCAACGTAAATTTCCAGTGCGATACGGCAATTGGAATCCTACTGCGATAACGTTAAAATCATAGCACGATAACTGAAAGTGAAACGATTAATACTCAGGTGCAAATGAATCAAACGCCAACAGGGAAAGCTAACAACAGAAACACACTAGCCGAATACTTGGACCCAAAACGGAAGAGAGCGTCGGAATCACCGGAGCAAACCGAATTGCCGGAAGAATTCGAAAATTGGGAATTGCAGAAGCTGGCTTTCCAAAAATCCAAAAAAGTTAGTAGATCACCGACAACAACTGCAGCCTTGAACCAAGAAAAAGAAATCAAGACGAAGAGTAAAGACGAAATAGGATCACAAAAAGAAGATGGAGGATTTCAAAAAATGCTATGTGAATGGAAAGGAGAACTTAAAGAAGACCTCAAGAAAAACCAAGATGAATTGAAGAAAGAATTCCAAACAGCCATGGAGGAAATTAAAAACATTAAGATAGAAAATGAAATACTAAAAAATGAAAATGCGAAATTGAGTCAAGATAATATTGAAATCAAAAAAGAGCTGGGAACCATCAAGAGGAATCTGGAATGGATGGAAAAAGAAAGAAGAATAATGTTGTAGTGAGCGTACTGAAGATAGAAAGAAGCGAACCATCCACGGTAAAAGAAGAAATGCAGCACTTTATGAGGAACAAACTGGAAATAGAAGTTAAAATAAAAGAAGCACATAAAATGGGGGAAAGCGTATGGTTAATAGAAATGGAGAACGAAAGCGAAAAAAGAAGGTTATGGAAAACAAGACAAAACTCAGGAAAATCACGACGGAAAGAATTTATATAAACAACGACCAAACGAGAACGGAAAGGGAAAAACAAAAACAAATAAGAAAGATGGCAGCAGATGGAAGAAACAACCACAAAAACGTGAAAATTGGTTACAACAAAGTGATAATAGACGAAGAAGAATGGAGATGGAACACGTACTTGGAGAAAATGCTTCCAAAAAACTAGCACACAAAAATGAGTATGGAACCCTTGAAATAGACCCAGCATCGAAACAGGCAAAAAGACAATACACATTAAGTAATTTGAAACAACTGATACAAAAAGTTAAAATATAAACTAATAGATCAAAGAAAAAATAAATAACCTCAACATAAAAGCTAAACGTAATAAACGGCCGCAGGTGTCAAGTAATAAAGAGAAATTGTTAAAAATTGGCACGTGGAACATTCAGGCACTGAACAAAGGAGGCAAACTCAAACAGCTAGTACAAGAAATGAGTAGATATGATGTCGATGTTTTGGCAATCCAGGAAACAAACATAAAAGATACGACTCAAACAGAAATCGGAAATTATGTGTACTTTAACGGAGGCTAGGAACAGGCTTCCTTGTAAAAAAACAGCTAAAGGGAGCAATTATAAATTACAACATGATCAATGAAATACTAAGCACACTAAGAATAAGAACAAAGTGTAGGAAGGTAAACATAATAAATATCCATGCCCCAACAAATGTTACAGAAGATGAAATAAAAGTGGAATTTTACGATCTACTGGATGAAACCCTCGACAGCTTACCCAAATACAACATTAAACTCATCATAGGGGATATGAACGCTAAGGTGGGAAAAGAGGATACATACAAAGTAATCACTGGGGAAGAAAGCCTACACAATGAAACAGATGACAACGGGCAAAAATTGATAAACTTCGCCGCTTCCAAAAGTTTGGTTATAAAAAGTACAAAGTTTAAAAGAAAAGATATACATAAAGTGACCTGGATAAGCGCCGATAGAAAAACAAAAAACCAAATAATAGACCATGTGCTAACACAAAAAATACATGCAAGCAAAATAACAAAGATAATAACATACAGAGGAGCGGACGTAAGCTCAGAGAATTTCCTAGTTCTAGTAAAAATAAAGTTACGGCAACGAACACCATACAAAGGAATGAACAAAGAACACGAAGGAACAACGAACTACTAAACAAAGAAGAAATACAGCAAAAATATAAAGAATTCACAAAAAATCTAGAAGAAAAACAAAAGAAAAAGAAAATGTAGAAGAATGGGAGCAATTAAAATTTATATTAAAAGAAAGTGCCCAGCTATTAGGGACTGAGAAACAACAAAAAAGAAAAGACTGGTGGGATGAAGAGTGTAGAGTAGCTACAGAAGAGAGAAAAAAGACAAGAATGGAATACTTGAAAACAGGGGCACAAGAAGCTTACGAAAAATGTAAAAGGGCGAGGAACAAAGCACATGACCTATGCAGAAAGAAAAAAGAAATACAAGAAATGAAAAATTAGAAAGAATAGAAGAAGCATACAAAACCAAGAATATAAAAGAATACTATAAATGCATAAAAGAAGAAAAAAAGGGCTTCCAATATAAAACGATGGGTTTATTGAATACAAAAGGAGACCTCTGTATGGACGAAAAAGAAATGGCGAAAATATGGGCGGACTATTTCAAATTGACACTAACAGTAAATAACACAGAAGAAGAAGAGACACGACATCCACAACCTAAACACAAAAACAACACAAAAATTCCAATCTACGAAGAAATGTTGGAAACAATAACAAAACTAAAAATAATCGAAGCCCAGGGTCTGATAACATAGAAGCAGAACTAGTAAAACAAGCATATAAAAAAGTACTCGAAAGGTTATACCAACTAATAAAGAAGATATGGTAAACAAAAACAATTCCAACTGAATGGACTAAAACAATTATATGCCCAATTAACAAAAAAAAAGTGGACGTGACTACCTCCCTGGACTTTCCCATACTGGAAACTGTTCATATCGTCTTTATTCAACAGTCTTTACAACATATCAAAATTTCAACTCGATGACTCATGTCTTCACCGTGATAAGCATTTACACTTTCACGTAAATTGCGGGTAAATATAAAAGAATGTGTAGTTCAAAACGTGACCACCGAGCTTCTGTAGATGGCGCCAAGTGGACAAGCCGCCACTGTGCTAGTTTATGTATTATTTTCCTCAAAACGGCTGTAGCACCGAGGTGAAATTTTCTAAGTACCTGGAAATTATATTTTCTAGGGCATACAAAATCGATTTTTTTATTTTTGCGGAAAAAGATTCTTTGACCCAAAAATATAACAACCGTTAGAATAAAAAAATTATTTTTCAAAAATAGAGGGGGGAGGGGGCCGGTGCGCTTACATATATCCACGAGTGTAATATTTTTTTGCATATTCATATGCTCCATTATGCACTGACCAATTCAGTGAAAACCCCAGCTACCTATCTTGTTTTGTTTATTAATTAAAGGGGTTTAAATTTTCAAACTTCAAAGCTTCGTAGAGGGCGCCACAGATAATTCATGAGATTCTTTAAAAAACAGATCGATAGCCCTTTTCGGGGTCTATCAGTGTATGAAGTTTAAACAAATTCCTGTGGGCAGTTTTTGAGAAATGATTTTTAGAAAATTTCCAAAATTTTGAAAATTTGTAATTTAGGCCCCTTAATATTTTTCAAAACACTTTTTATATCACCTCATGTTAGCCTTCATATACTATTCAGAAAAAAAAATCAATTGAATCGATTCATCCGTTTTTGAGTAATAGGGCGTTAAACTCAAAATTTTCAAAAAATCATAGCGCCCTTCATTTTAAACCTAGCGAGTTCGGCAAAAAACTAACACATTTGTCTTATGACCCTCTATCGTTATCCGCGATAAAATTTTCAAAATTTTAATCACGAAAACAGTGATACCAAAAAAACATGCGTAACTTCCGCTTCCGGTTTCGGATTTTTTTGAAAAGCTTATTTTGTCGATGAATTTTCGATACACCCCCGCATTCCAAAGCGCATCAAAATCGGAGCAATACTTTGGGCTGTAGGAGCGTCACCCACCCACACACCCACACACAGACAGACATTTTTTAAAAACCACTTTTTTGGGTTTCTAGAGGCCCAAAACGGATATTTCTGTGAAAATCTCGATTTCCAAAATTTTCATGATTCCAAGACTTCCCTATACCTATGGGTATGGGAAAGTAAAAATGCCAGAAATAGGGTATCAAACTATAGACCAATATCATTGTTAAATGTGGCTTACAAAATATTGGCACATTTGATAAATAAAAGACTAAAACAAGAATCGGAGCACAAAATTGGGAGCTATCAAGCTGGCTTTAGAGAAGTGAAATCCGTAATCGATCAGATCTTTATCATACAACAGTGAATTCCAAAGTAACTCCGGGCTAAAACAAGGGGATCCCTTATCCACAACAATCTTCAATATAGTGTTAGAAAATATACTAAAAGAAACTAATGTAAACATGAAGCAAAATATTATAACAGGGCCCTATCAAGTTCTAGCCTATGCTGATGACATAGTAGTCTTAGCTAGAACAAAAGAAGAGTTAAAAAGAGTCGTCATGAACATTGAAGAACAAGCAAAGAGGGCTGGTCTGGAAATAAATGAAGATAAAACCAAATATATGATACTTAAGAACAAAACACAAGAAGTAAACCAGAACATGTCCATCCAAATACCAAGCACAGAGAAAAAACTATGTGAACAAAATAGTGTATTTAGGAGTGGAAATGAATAGTAATAGTCAACAAGGATCAGAAATAGATAGAAGACTAATGATGGGAGCTAGATGTGCAGCAGCCCTGGACAACGTGCTAAAAGACAAAAATATACAAATAAAAACAAAAATCAGACTATACAAATCAGTAATAAGACCAGTATACTCTGTTCACTATGGTCCCGGATTGTCAAAAATGACGTTTTATGGCAGCACTGTTGAATTTCTATTGGTTTTTTTGTTACTACTAGGTTGGACAACGCAAAAGCGTAATTTTGAAAATTTGGGTTTTTGTTACCTGGCAACTTTTATTTATTTTTGCTTAAGTAAGTTCGAAATATAACCTATAATTTATAGTTTTGACATTAGTAGCTTTATTAATTGTTTCTAGTTATCTATAGCTTGACTTAAAAATATTAACCATGATATAAAGGATTGTTTTTAATTGGATTTTGACATTGCCAATCCGGGACTATAGTGAATAGAGTATAGTAATGTTTGATACGGAAACGTGGGTGATCACAAAGGTATACGAAAATAAGATAAGTATATGGGAAAGAAGAATACTAAGAAGAATATTTGGAGGAATAAAGGTGAACGAAGAATGGAGAAGTATATGGGAAAGAAGAATACTAAGAAGAATATTTGGAGGAATAAAGGTGAACGAAGAATGGAGAAGAACTAACCAAGAAATCGAAGATTTATTTCGTGAGCCAAGTTTAATTACAGTTATTAAACAAAGCAGACTACGATGGTTGGTACACATAAGTAGAATGAACGAAGATGACCCAGTACGAAAAAGTCTAGAAAGGGAAGCAGAAGGAAAAAATAAGAAAGGAAGACCGAAAACCACTTGGTGGGATGACGTGCAAGAAGATATAAATGCGATGGGAATAACAGATTGGACAGGAAAGCATGGAAGCATGCTATCAAAGCCATAGGCCAATAGGCCTGCTAGTGCTGTGTATATACAGGGTGTTTAATTAATAATTGGAAATATTTTAACTGTAGAATCCTGGCTCAAAATATTAATATTTAACCCAAATCACTTAGATAAAATGTGCTTGTTACTGAGATATAGGGTGTTTTATTTAAAAATTTAAAAATGATTTTTCCCCATTACTTTAAAACTATTTGACGTATCCGTATCATATTTGACAGCAAGTGTAGACACTGTAAACCATGCCAAATTATGTTAAATAAACGTTTCTGGCTACTACCAGGGGCGTACCACAGGGGCAAGTGAGTGGTTGACCCTTCCCAAATTCTACGCCACTGGCGGAATTGCCATTTTAGCACAATTTTTTGATTCTCCAATACTTTCTATGTAAATAACATACTCTTCCTTCGTCACGATAACGTCATTATTTTTCGAGATATTTAAAGTTAAACATAAAGCTGAACAGTTATTTTGATTTTAATGTGTATTAATTATGTCGGCGTTTTTTGTCATAAGATTGCATTTATTACGCAAATGAAACTTTAATCCGTATTAACAAAAAAACATAATGTTATTTATTGAAATTTCTTGAAACTAATACATAGATGCATTCAACATAAAAAAAATGTATCCATGTATTCGTTTCAATAAATTTCAATAAATAACATTGTTTTTTTGTTAATACGGATTAAAGTTTCATTTGCGTAATAAATACAATCTTATGACAAAAAACACCGACATAATTAATACACATTAAAATCAAAATAACTGTTCAGCTTTATGTTTAACTTTAAATATCTCGAAAAATAATGACGTTATCGTGACGAAGGAAGAGTAAGTTATTTACATAGAAAGTATTGGAGAATCGAAAAATTGTGCTAAAATGGCAATTCCGCCAGTGGCGTAGAATTTGGGAAGGGTCAACCACTCACTTGCCCCTGTGGTACGCCTCTGGTACTAGCCAGAAATGTTTATTTAACATAATTTAGCATGGTTTACAGTGTCTACACTTCCTGCCAAATATGATACGGATACGTCAAATAGTTTTAAAGTAATGGGAAAATATCATTTTTAAATTTTTAAATAAAACACCCTATATCTCAGTAACAAGCCACATTTTATCTAAGTGATTTGGGTTAAATATTAATATTTTGAGCCCACGATTCTACAGTTAAAATATTTCCAATTATTAATGAAACACCTGTATATATTCAGTTACTATACTTTTTAGATTCTCACTTATTAAAAAACCTATCCCCAATCTGTTTTTTCAACACCTCCATTCGACCAGTAATAGCCTTCAATTTTCGTTTCTGTTACACCTTTTATATTCGTCTCTTGCACTATGGGTATGTCTATTTCATATTTTTTTGTTTCTGCAATAAGTTGTTTTAATTTCCCTTCCTTGTTTAACCCTTGCACGTTTCATGTACCTATTTCTATATATTTGTTTTTACACTGTATCCTTTCTTAACTTTTGCAGTTGTTCTTTATTAATTGCTCAACTGGTTCTTCAATCCGGTTTTCATCTATTTTTATTGCTTTTATTACCACATTATTTCTTCCTTTTTCTCTATCTTGCCTTTCCAACCTTTCGTCCAGTTTTTAAATTCTATTCCCCATGTCTATTTTTTCCATTTTCCAAACTTCTGCTTTCGTTTTCCATTCCATTATTGTTTTCTGAAGCCCCTCGTTTATTTTTGTAATGTCGGCTTTCAAATTTGCTTGGTTTTTATTAAATTCCTCTTTTAGGTCATTTTTTAACTCGTTCAACTTTTGTAGTATTGCTTCCATGTCTTCTTCTTTTCCTTTAGCTTCTACTACAGATTGCGGCAGTATTTCAAGACTTTTCCCTGTGTTTTGTTGTCTTTTAGTTGGTTATCTTTGGATTTTTTAACTTTTCCATTCCTCGAATTCTTGCGGTGTTTTGTTTCTTTATTGTTGCAATGCTATTCGCTCGTCTTCTTTGGTTTTCCATAAACCTTTTTCGCTGTTTCTTGTTACACCGACCTCCACGGTAGTTCTTTTGTCTCTGAGTAGTTTTTTTTTTTAGTTCTGTCTGTAGTTCTTATGCATCTTAATAGTTAATTTGTCTCGTCTTCCAATTTGACACTTCTAGCACAGACGATTTTCACCTTACTGTTATCAGCCTACCTTTATTTAACTCTAATTATGTTTCTTATCACCTTACGTTCTCCACTCTCTGCTTGTCTTCCTGCACTTTTCACTATTTATTTTATTGTATAAACACTCAAATTCTAATTAAAATGTTTACTGTTTAACACACACTGCTTTTGGATACGTATCGCAACTCCTGATATAATTTTTATGTAACCCCACAAAAATAGTTCAGTGCAGTAAGGTTAGATGACCTGTGCGGGTAGTTGATGTCCCACATTTTGAAATAAACCTCTCATCGGCTTTCACAGTTGAAGCTATCAAATTCCAAGGGAATTTCTGAGTCATGACAGTGTAAAAGAGTGCACACCGTAACCTTGTTGTGCCTTGGCTTCTTATACTTCTGTTGTGGATTCCTTGAACTACAATAACAACAATTTTATTTATTTATCGTCAATTTTCTTGAGTGCTTGAACCAACTACATCTTGTTGAGTGGGCTTAAAACAGGAAATCAAAATTCGATGCACTGACCTTGTAGACGGTGTTAAATTTTAGTAATGCTTTCAAATTGAGCGACTTAGATGTTGATTTACAGCAGCATACACAGTTTTGACATTTGTGTAATGCCCATTCCCTTGAACTACTTTTTTTGTTTTGTTTATGATAGATCTCGTTTCTCTGAACTTTTTCAGCCAAGATTTTAGCAAATTCGTATAGGTGGCAAAAACTGAGTCTTGCAATTGTATAAGAATTGGTTATTTAAAATATGCTTTAATAAAAAATGCAAGATGATCACTGAACCAAACCTTCATAGTTACTTAGTAATCTATATCAAACCCTCACGCATTGCATGCAATCTGGCTCTTCCCTCTGTCATGGTTGCCAACTTGTTTCAATTGTTATATATATATTTTTTTTACGGAAGCTTTAGTTATTATTCAATTGGTTGTTACTGTTGATAGTTGAAGTAAAAGCGAGTAGTTTTTCCAATAGTATAAGTTTATCTTTTTTATATACTTTTTTGTTATAACCAGAAACTTTGATTTTTATTTTAAATTTTAAAAAAGAACAACTAATGACCTAAAAACTTTATTACATTTCAAATAATTATACTGTTTCGTTCTGTGTTGGATGTTTTTCCTTTATATTTAGTATGAAATATGTGCTCTGTTATATTAAAAATGTACATAAACAAACACAGAAGTGTTTTTAAAATATAATTAATTATTCTTATAACTTAGTGATTATATTTTTCTTGTAATATGATTATGCACTAGCAAAATTCTGTTACCAGTTTGAAGCCAACTACTTCATTCCAATATGGTCTAGTCAGCAAGATTTATATTTTTCTGGCTAAGAATAAACTATCTTCTTCATGGGTTTGTAATGGGCATTATTTTAGTGTATGTTGGAGGATAGCTATATTATAAATTTAAATGAGTTACGCCATATTTAGAAAACTAGTCAGTAGATTTTACATTTTCTAAGTAATACTAAAGTACTGTTATAATACATCTGGGAATTTTAAGAATATTAAGAATTCACCAGTGCAATATGGTGTGTGTAAGTAGCCAGTCAGTAATTTGTCAGTCAGCATATCATAACTACCCCTGTAAGTGTATTTACAATTAAGAATCTTTTTAGAATTGGGGCAGAGCCTCTAGCCGTTGCACAAAACAATTATGCTGTGCTTTGGTTCAAAGGCAAGGAACTTAACATGGTGTTTGGGCTGCAGCTCAGTTTTGCGAGGGTGGGCAGTGCTGTTAATTTTTGGGTCATGGAGCCGTTGTATGCGTGGGTGGGCAAAGACTACAAAGGCCACGAGTGTTTGGGAATTGTCTTGTTTATTGGTAAGTTGTATAATAACATGTTTAACACATTTTAAATTAATATATTTGTAGCTGCCATAACATGCATATTTTCAATGTTCTGCTCGTTAATATTGGGGTGCATTGATAAAAGAGCTGAGCGAATTCTAAGGAGAGACGAAAGTGGGAACAAGGAAGTTATTAAACTGAAGGACATTAAAGATTTCCACACAAGCTTTTGGCTGATTACTATTATATGTGTAGCATATTACGTGGCAATATTTCCTTTCATTGCATTGGGGAAGTAAGTATTGCGGATAGAACTTTGTTGCTATTTATTGGTATAAGGAAATTGGTGTAAATGGAGTGTAATAGCTGAATTTTATAACTATTTTATAAAGAGTGAATAATGAAAATTGCAAAATGTAGAAGATAATGAGTAATTATGTTACTGTAGAAACACATTAAGTGATTTAGCTTATCGTTGCATTGATATCTTGTCTCTGATATTCATGAACTGCAGATTAACTAAATCAGAAGGAAGTTTCATAGTTTTCCAAGTGTAGAACATATATTTACATGTTTACACCTCTCGACAAAATTTTATTTGATAAGATAACAAGTTCGGCTTAGTAAAAGCAAAGTTACTTAATATCCACTGGTTATCTATAAATTATGGATAAAAGAAGCGGCTATTTTTTTAAACGTTCAACAGTATAACAACAAAAGTTTACACGTGTAAACAGAAAAAAATATACATAACTTATTGAAAATAAAATCTTATTCTATAACTGTTATTCTTATTCGAAAATATTATCATATCAATTTCTTTAACACATCGACTGCGTTGTTTTGTCAGGCAACCTGCAACTGTGTACACACGTAATTATCAATTTCATTTTCTATTTCACAAGTGTCATAGTTACGTCCAAGCAAACAATCTAAATTTTTAATGCACTTTTACTCGTGAACAAGTTAAATTGAAACCTCTGGTACAAAAAGGAGTAAGGAATGCTCGACGAGCAGTGGCCGCATAGACAAAAAGAAGAGTAAAGCACATTGATTGTACAAAATTATACACACTTTTCTAAACGTATATTTACTTATAAACGTTGACACATTTCATCCCTAATCTAAATAGAAATGTCTAAATTATTTTTCAATTTTTACGTCCCTCGTCTGAAAGATGAAGGAAATATTGTTTTCACCTTCCGAGATTTATTCAGATCTTCACGTTTCAGAGTCCATAGATCAGGGCTGTCCAACTTCAAGTGGGGCCCAAGGGCCACTGTAAAAAAATTGAAGGTTATGAGGTTATGTGTCGTATGCGACTTTGTGAGTGATTTGTAATAAATATAAAACTTGTATATTTGGATACTAATTTTTATTTATTCAAGAAGCTTAGGTTACATTACAAAAAGCATTGAAATATAAAAGAGGTAACCGACAAACTTACATGTGTCCTAGAGGTGATTCTAAAAAGATTATAATATACACTTTAGGTTAATTCCTTTCCGTTCGTGAGTTTATTTATTCATTTATTTATTTATTTATTTATTAACGGGAAACCCAATTGAATTAATACATAAAAACCAAACGAGTAATAGTGTAAAGCACCTTAATAACAAAATAAACTAAAAACTAAAAATTCTCTGCATACACAAAATATAAATGCAAGACAAACAAATCGAGTAATAACAAAGCACCCTAATAACAGAATAACTAAAACTTCTCTGCATACATAAAATATTATTGCAAGACTACCCTAAGTGAAGTTTTAAATATATTTATCTACTCCAGTGGGATAAGTAACGCATTACGTCACTCATTTGACACTATTTCAGTTAGGTAATGAAGCTCATTACACCCCTCAGTTATGTAATGGTTTCATTACGCAACTGAGTTATGTAATGACTTTATTACGTAACTGAAATAGTGTCAAATGAATGACATAATGACATTTGCCTACTAAAATATTTTTGAAAATGACAGATCTGACATTTCTCTTAATGCACTTTTCTCAATTTTAGGCAGTCGTAGATATAATTTTGTACAATACATGTGTGATAATGCATCATTAATATACTTGTGTGCTTACACACACGTATATTAATGATGCTGTTATCCCACTTGTATAGTAAATAACTATTATGGTTACACCAAAGAATTATATGCTATTACAATCATTATTAGCGCTATGACATAACCTAGAAATAGGGAGTATTGTCCATATTGACAAAAGAAAAAATGTGCATCAATTAATGTAAATTTCCGTATAGAGATAAATAAGCTAGATAACATGACATTTATTCAAAAGTAGGAACTGTCCACGTAATCATTAATTAACATCAATCAAGAACTACAAGAAATAAACACTATTAAAAAAATCTGTAAAGTCGTTACCCAAAACTTCCCTCGCCCGAATTAGATCAATTTGCAAATTTTAAAAAAATGTATCCCGCTGGGGTTTGAACCCGCCGCACATGCATAGCGATCGGTTGAGTTTCATTTCGGTAAATGTAAAATCTGACCTATGTGAAAATTAACCCATAAATAAACAACATTTTATTTTTTTAAGGTGGTCACTCTCTATATATTTGTATGAAATTGTACCGGTTTCATGCGAGGTAGATATATAATATGTATGCAAAATATCGTATTCCTCCAACAAATAGTTTTTGAGCTATACTGCCAACAGACAGACAGACAGGCAGATAGACAGACAGCGTGGCACGTCAAAATAGCCCCGTCAAAACAGCCCCGTCATGATAGCCCCGACAAAAAGGCTCACACACAAAATAGCCCCGACAAAATAGCCCCGCCAAAACATCCCTAGCGAAAATCACAATAATATTTGTAAACACAAGACATGACCAAAGTTACTTTGTTTATTTATATACACATTGTATATAACTAAGACCGGTTACTGACTTGGGCGACGCAGGTTGACGATCTCAATGATAAATTCTTAATATTCAGTTAGTTGCTTCCCTTATTATTTTAAAACGAAAGAATACTTACGTTTTTTTTTTTTAAATAATACTGTATCTGTACTTTCCGAAACTAGAAAATGAAAGAAGTAGATCTTCAGCTTTTACAAAAATTATAAAAAAGAAATAGGCACTATTTACTATTTATTATAGTAATACATGTTGTGTACAGATGCAATCATATAAAACACCCGTCTTATAGAAAACTGCATTTGGTTATGAAATAACAACATAAAAGGATAAGTATATTAAGAGCAATATTACTACAACGTAGTTTTTATACTATTTTTTATTTTACCATTCTAAATTTCTAAATTATATGAGACACTACATAGAAAATCAATAACATTAAAATTATGATAATCTTGTACTACCATTTCTAATCTGCGATTAAGTTGGACAGAACTAAGCTATTTTGGTACGAAGCTATTTTGTCATGGAGCTATTTTGTCCTGGCTATTCTAACGGGGCTGTTTTAACGGGGCTATTTTGGGTGGGGCTGTTTTGTCGGCGCACCGACAGACAGAGAGACCGACGGAATTGAGAAAACCTCTTTTTTATCATCTAGGGACCTTGAAACGTGAAGATCTGAAGAAATCTCGGAAAGTGATTTTTTCGTGATTACAATAAGTAAGAACAATAAAAAAAAACAGGTGCCTGATCGCTGCAGGACCCTTTGCATTGGTGGCAACTGCCAGACCAAAACAACGGACAAGAGAAGCCCTGCACCGGAGGTTGGCGGAACTATTTCCTAACACAATGTTGCCAGATAAAGTGAAAATTCTTTTACTAATGCTATATTTTTATACCTTTATTCTATATGCTTATTTTATATTGTTTTCAATTATTTATAACGTATATTCCAGATTCATGTTTTCTGAAAGTATAATATCTATCGATCCGCAGGCCGCAAAAAAATCCTGGCAGACTGCATGCGACCCGCTGGCCACATGTTGGACAGCCCTGCCATAGATGATGAAACAGAGGTTTTCTCATTTCCATCTGTCTTGTCCGTCTGTCTTTTTGTTTGTCTCTCTGTTGCCCGTATAACTAAAAAATGTTTATTGGAGGAAGACGATATTTTGCTTTAATGGAATGTAACAAACACTTGTAGCTACAATGATGTCATATATACAAACAACTTGCACAGTTTACACACCGAATGTAAAAGGACTTTGAAAATTAAATTTTAATTTTTTTCGAGAATTTGCCCAATGTACAAACCCGTTTTTTACCTTGGGTCAAGCCCATTGTACTTTGATCCATAACAGAATATAATACAATATAACTATGTCTTTAGGAAAATTAGGCAGCCAATTTTTTTCTTCTTTATTGATACAATAACAATTTCAAAAGAAGATGTTTTATTCTAATTAGATATAGTATCACTTCATACTAACATTCCAATAACGTTAGCAATTAAAACCATAGAACAATTTTGGTGTCAAATAGAAAAATTTACTAATATTCCTAAACATGAATTTATAAAAGTAGTTTAATATATTTTACAATCTACTTATTTTTCTTTTAATTATCAAACATACAGAATTTTGGTGTTGTAATGGGTCAGCCTCTATCTAGTACTATTGCAGATTTGGTATTACAAAAATTGAATCCGAAATTTTAATTAACTTAAATGAAATTAGTTTTTATAAACGATTTGTAGATGACATAATTATTTGTACTAATAAAAACCAAATAAACAAAATTTTTAAAACATTTAATAACTACCACCCAAGATTAAAATTCACAATTGAAAATGAAAATATAAATAAATCTACATTTTCTTGATCTAACTTTAATAAGAATAGAAAATAATAAAATTGAAACAAATTGGTATAGAAAAGAAATTAAAACTGACAGATACTTAAACTATAATTCTCAAACATCAATAAAATATAAAAGAAGTGTAATTAATAGTTTAATTGACCGTGCAATTTTATTATCTTCAAATAAATTTCATAATGATATCATAAAAATTAAGAAAATATCATTAAAAAATAATTATTCTATTGACTTCATTACCACCAACATTAAAAAAAGAATAAATAAATTTAAAAATAATAACACAAATAATATTAATTCAACTATCAATTTATACCCTACTGTTTAGGACAAGAGTTTAATAATAACCAAGACATTAAAAATCCAATTTACATTTCAATACCATATATATTAAAACTGTTACTACGTTTAAGTAAAATATTAACAAACAAAAACAATTTTAATATCTTATTTAAAAATTGCAATACAATAGGAAATCAATTTTTTAACAATCTAAAAGATAAAACCAAAATTCAATCTGAATCAAATATTGTTTACCAAAATAATTGTAATAATTGCAATGCTAAATATATATAACAAACAAAAGAAAATCTTAAAAAAACAATAACTCAACATAGAAATTCTATAAAAACAAAAATGTTAAGCCCAAATAAACCAAATACTGCTCTCTCTGACCATGCAGTTGATAATTATCATAATTTTACTTTTGACTCACCTAAAATATTGCAAAAAGAAAATATTCTACAAAAACGCCTTATATATTATGAAATGATTGAAATAAAAAAAAATCCAAATTCTATTAATTACAAAACTGATATAGATAACCTTCATCCTTCATAGCTTTCCCCAGAATCCAAAGTTAGATCTCAATCTCCCTTCTCTTTCTCGACGACGAAGATTCTTGAATTACCACTCTTTACGTTTTATCATTCTTTAGTTTCTGCTTAATTTTTTTCTGTTCTTCCTTTCTCAACTTCTTATTATATTTTATTCCTCGATTTTGTCTTTTTACGGTGTGTCTGTTAATATCCCTCTCGTGATCTTTTTACGTGCATTGGATCCATTCTTTCTAGGTAGTGTTTTTGGAAATGTGCGGACATAATGTGGACTTTTAAAAACAGATCCCTGCCTTGATGTCGAGGGCGTATTAGATTCACCTTGATCTGCACATTCCTGAACTTATGCCCTGGTGCTTCAGGACTATCTCTGTCAGTTATAGAACTCGAAAACTCGTCATCTCCGAATAGGTTTTCTTCCAATGGCCAGTTGCCCGCAACCCCAAAACCCGATCGAATATTTTTGGTGTAAAAGTAAATGAGTAAGGCTTTCCTGCCAACTCGGCTATACTAAATACAGGGTGTATACAAATTGGCACAAAACCTCCAGGTAGCGATATTCCTTGTACAATTCTGAGTCGAAAATCTTAATACGAAAATGTTGGATTGATCTTCGCGAGCCCTCACGAGCGGTAGATAAAAATAATTGTTTTAAATACAACAAAATGTCGTCAGGAAGAGTTGTTCAAAATTGTTCGAATGTCATTTTTTGGCAGTGGTCTATTATGACATGTTTTATCGGATTTTTCCGCTGTCTTCATGTGTTCCTAGTTAAAGACGTACAATATCAGTGCTTCTCAGGACAAATTTGGGCCGGCCCAAGGTACACACGTCTGTGTGACTCAAGGTACAATCATAAATGTGCCCCTAACCTACAAAATGGTTTTTGCATTTTTCTGCTGCATTAATTAGCCAACATACCGAGTAAATGGTAGTATTTTAAAGCCTTTGAGAAATTAGCTTGATATTAAATAGCACCATACTTACTTGTATGTCCTTAAAACAACACTGTAAAACTGGAACTATGAAACTAGGAGATGTTAACCTATATAAACAAAGTATACAATACTGATGGCAGGGGGTAGTCAACCAGAAATACAGCCCTGGTTCGGGATACAAGGTGGCCTAAGCCTTAGGCCTTAAGGTACAAGCTTTTCCCCTACAGGGTGAGCACCTTAAAAAATAAATTTTTGCGTTAACTGAGAAATTCATAATAGTATTTTTGACGTATTTGTCCTTTCCAGGGTACAGACAGATCGTTGTTCCCTCTCACTCTAAAGCACTTTAAGGTGAGAGGGGACAACGACCAGGATAAGGACAAATACGTCAAATTGACATCAAGGCACCCTAGCTCAGGCTATACCCTTGATGAAAATGGGACCCAACAAATACAGGATAAATGTTGAAGGGGCAACGATAAGTGCCTTCTGTTTAATACAGCTGCATCACAGAGATATGAAGGATCCAGTGTGGTTGTGTGCGACGAATGGTTGGTCTATTGCCAAGCATTGAAATGGCATTCGCAGGTGCTGAAGTTCGAATCCCACCGCCGCTGTTTTTTTATTTGAAAATTGATGTAATTTGCATTATCAAGTGTTTCCTTTTATTGTATCAGTATTATTAGCACTGTTAAGATATTTTACCTCTATTTTCCTTTCATTTTTAAAATTGTTTAGTGTCGCAACGTCCACTATCGAGCGAACTTCTAAGTAAAGCTCTTTACAGACTTTTTCTTTGTATTTATTATTTATTTTTAATTTGGAGAGCCTAGGCCCACAAATACTACTATTTACAGTCTTTTTTATACAATGCTTTCGTAAAGTAGGGGATAAATTCTTTAAAAATTCAAGGAATAACTTTTGGAAAAACGCAGGAACCCGTCGATTTTTATTTTTATTTGTGCATTTTTTCAAATAAAATCTATATATACAATGTGCGTAGAAGAAATTACTTCATCGATGTTTTTTTTTTTTAATTGGCAACCCCATTTCTTATTGGAAAAGAATGCTATTAAATGAAGAATATGTATCACACCAAACTAAAATATTCAAATGTTACACAACTTTTCCTATTTACACCAGCTTCTCAATAGTCGGGAATTTTAATATCGTAATTGCAACAGGTTATTAAGATACTTCAAAATGTAAAAATTGTATGTAGATATTTATTATAAACTATATATAATTTATATATTTTATAATAGTGGATATGTAACTCCAGATTGCTTTATAAATGCTTGTTTAAAATATAGACATTAATTTCAGGGTGTTCTTTATGAAAAAATTTGACATGGCCGCTGATGCAGCAAACAGAGTCAACAGTATTGTTTACTTAATATCTGCTTTTGGATCTCCAATATTGGGTTTAGCAGTTGATAAAACTGGGCGGAACCTGTGCTGGGTAACGTTAGCTATATCCTGTACAATTGGCTCTCATTGCATTTTGGCGTTTACTTCATGGAATCCATACATAGGAATGGTAAGGTCATATTAGAAGAAATTGTCAAAAAAATGCATTCTCATGCACCAAAGTGTCATTTCGTGCAGTAGATGCGTAAATAACTACATTATGAACATTTGTATTCACACATGTACCAATAATATGCATATAAAATTTGATGCATACAGGAATTGGTCTTGTTTCTATCTTCAATTCTCGATTTCTTTTATATGCTGAATTATATCTTATTAATTATTTACCTTACAGAGCTTTATGGGGTTAGCGTATTCTCTTTGGCAAGTGGATTGTGGCCACTCGTAGCTCTAATAATTCCAGAACATCAGCTAGGAACGGCATATGAATGTAAGAGTTTTACTATTTTCTTTTTATTGACACTATGATTTAATAATTTAATATTTTCAGATGTCAATCAATTCAAAATGCTGGTTTGGCCATTAGTACTATTATTGCTGGAATTATTGTAGACAATGGTGGATACGTGTGGTTAGAAGTATTTTTCATTGGTAATTTATGTGGTAAGTATGATTTCTGTTAAAAATTTGATAAGATTATTAAAAGTACCTGTAAAGAATACATTAAATTATTACATAATGCTTATTTTCATAACATTTGTACTTTCTCGAAACAAAATATCACCTTCGGAAGTTTCCTTTGTAATAAAAAACAAGCCAATTTTACAATCCATAAAAACCTATCGCATGTAGCGTAATAAAAAAAATCTGTAAAGGGCTTTACTCAAACTTCCCTCGTCGACATTGTGACACTAGATAATTTAAAAATCAAATTAAGTTAGGGGTAGAAATATCTTCACGTTCCTAATAAATTTTATACATTTTCAAATCCCGC
>CALNHX010010060.1:0-43647 GCA_940337035.1 Agriotes lineatus
GCCATACTGATAAGAAGGGTATACGGGGCCGCCATAGTAGGTCAAACTGGTAATTTTTTCATTGCAAAAAAAATAGCGGTAAGCTTCAATTTTTGTCTACTACTTCATTTAAACACCAATTGTTGAGATTACACTAGTTTAATACAGTAATGAAACGCAATACTATTTAAGAAATTTAATGTAGCCAACATGAACGTGTTGTTTGATTAAAAGTACAACGACAAGTGACACACCATTTGACATTTTACAGACAGGCCACTTGGCCGCTTAAATCTAGTAAGCCAATTTGGAAAATACTTCAACACTTCCTCTCACATAGAGCCTTAACATTTTATTTGTCTTACACTAATTAAACCTAACATGTGACGCAGTTTCTCAATGAAACACTAACCAGCGGTTTTGTCATAATATCCGCTATCTGATTTGTACCGTCTACATGAGCAACATTTATAGTACCTTCCACGCACTTTTCTCGTACAAAGTGAAACTTAATGTCAATATGCTTGGAGCCCTTATGAAATTCCGGGTTCTTTGGTAATTTTATTGCACTTGCATTGTCCACTAGTAAGATGGGGGTACAGGTGTCACTCAGCAAAGAAATTTCGCATAAGAGACGTTTCACCCAAATTAACTCTTTTGCACCTTCACTTGCAGCTACATATTCTGCTTCGGTGGTAGACAAAACCACACTTTGCTGTTTCTTGCTCATCCATGTTATGGGCAGCACCAGAATACTTGCAGACTATTTCTGTCCTTGATCGTCTGGTCACAGTATCACCTGCATAGTCAGCGTCACTGTGTGCTTCCAATTTTTGAAAAATGCTGTTTGATTGATACAGCAGTCCGTGTTCGATGGTCCCCTTCAAATACCTGAAAATGCGTTTCACAGCCCTCCAATTGTTAGTTTTGGAGCTTCTAGTTTTTCCGATACTACACTGACTGAATATGCAATATCGGGATGCGTCGCCGTTGACAAATACATCAGGCTTCCAACAGCTTTCCGGTAAGGAACATCGCCGCATGTCTCGTCAGCTTCAGGGTCTTCTGCATCGATTTTCTCACATGGGGTTGTTACAGCATTTGATTCGGCCATGCCAAACCTTTGCCAAAACTTTCCTTGTGTAGGTACTTTGCTGAACAAAAATCGAACCGTTCTCCAATTTCGTCACCTGCATTCCCAGAAAACAGTCCAACGAACCCACCGTTATCTTGAATTCCTCCTTTAATGCACTCACAAAAGACGAAATTTCTTGGGATTTAGTTCCTGCAATTAGACCATCATCGACATAAACGGCGATTAATAATTTTTCTCCACTTATTTCACGCATAAACAAGCAAGGGTCAGCGGAGCTGCATGTAAATGCTTGTCTGTCCATAAACTGTACAAACCGTTTGTTTCAGCGTCGTGGGGTTTGCTTAAGTCCATAAAGACTTCGTTCAAGTTTGCATACTTGATTTATTCCGTTATTATAACCTTCAGGCTGCGTCATATACACTTCCTCTTGAAGGTTATCATAGAGGAATGCCGTCTTTACATCGAACTGAAGAAGCTCGAGTTTTTCAGCTGCTGCAACACTTAGGACTGTTCGAATAGTGTCAAAACGAGCCACTGGGCTAAACGTCTCGTCATAGTCCGAATATCCTTTTGCTACAAGCCTTGCTTTATAACGGTTGATACTTCCGTTAGCATTGGTTTTTACATGCAAAACCCAACGATTTGAAATTGCCTTTTTTCCCACTGGTAGGTCTACCAACTGCCAGGTATTATTTTCAGCTAATGATGCAATTTCTTCGTCCATTGCCCGCCGCCACTGTGCTGCGTCGCTGGAATTCATGGCGGAATTAAACGAATCTGGTACATTTGATTCTGCGGACAGCACATAGTCATCTAAATACGCGGGAGTTTGAATTTTCGACGCACCCTAACCCCATTTTCATTGGCCGTCATTGCATTCTTATCGTCATTTCAACGCGCTTCCTCTAAAACACTATGATCTGTCTTATTAACAGCAATTTTATTTTCGCTCTTGTCCACAAAACTATCTGACCCATTAATGACCACCTGTTGCATTTTATTGGGAAAAATATGTTCGCGTTCAAAAATTACATCGCGACTAAGTACAATTTTGCCTTGATCTTTAAGCCAAACCCGATACCCGTATTTCTCGTTACAGTACCCGACAAAATAGCCAATTATGCTTTTCTTGTCCCACTTTGACCGGCGTTGTTTTGGTACATGCACAAAACACTTTGTACCAAAAATCCGAAAATGTTTAAAATCTTTTATTTCTTTTCCCGACCAAAGTTCTAAAGGCGATTTAACACTATCGGACACGGGGCCAGTTCTATTTAGTACGTACCCCGCTGTATTTACTGCCTCGGCCCACAGCTTAATCGGCAAACTTTTTGAATGAAGAAGCGATCGCGCACTTTCTACTAAAGTTCTGTTTTCGCGTTCCGCCGCGCCGTTTTGTTCCGGTGTGTACAGCATTGTAATGCGCAACTCAATGCCGTGCGACTGAAGTACGATTTTTACACCCGCATTATTAAATTATTTGCCCCTGTCTCACAAAAATTGTTTAATTGTGACTCCGGCCACACTCGCCTCGTTAACGAACGTTTTTAGCCAACCGTTACCGTATCTTTCGTTTTAAGAAAAAACACACGTCGAAATTTTGTAAGATCGTCTTTAAAACATACGAAATATTTCGCACCCCCGATTGACACTTCTTGCGTGGGCCCGCACACATCCGCATGAATAACTTCACCTGGTTGTTGCGCTCGTACAGTTTTTGTCCGAAAACTGGATCGATGCTGCTTACCCAGAATACAACTTTCGCAGAATTCTTCATCGATGTGCACCTTGATCCCGCGCTGCATCAAGAAGTTTTTCACGTGTCGTTTGTTTTGATGACACATATGCCCGTGCCATAGTTGCAACGTTTAGGTTTCTGATGCAATACAATACAAACATCTGCCGCTGTCACTGGAACGCAAACTCGCATATTTAAGGCATACAGACCTTTCGCAGTCTTTTTCCCGGTCAACCGCACAGTTCCGTCTCTCGTAAACGCGCACTCGTTTTTACTGGCTTTGAAAACGAAACCTTTGTCTATAGTTTGACCGATTGAAAACAAATTTCGACTAATTTCCGGCACAAACCACACGTTTTTCAAATGGTTGCGTATCCATTTCCCGCCAATTAGCATTTCCACATTTACAGTTCCCTGTACATGCGCAAGAATCGTCGCACTGTTGCCAACTGTCACTTGTCGCGAAGTCACAAACGCTTGATAGTCCCAAAAATAGTCTTTGTTTTTCGTCATATGAGCCGTGGCCCCTGAGTCGGCCAACCACAAATCAGCTCCTACGCCACTGTCTTTTTCACTATCACACATAAACGCGTCCCCCTCTGGCATCGCTTTTCTAGTGTTAGTTTGCGAGCCACCATTGGCCCCCTTTTTCGGACAGTTCTTGGCAATATGGCCGCTTTCGTGGCACCGGAAACACTTTCGTACCACTTCTGACTTCTTTTTGAAATGAGTGTTTTTTACACCAGACTTCCATTGAACATTGAATGCTGCTTCGCTGTTTTGCTTCACGGGCAGTCGCATCTTTATCAATCGAAGTCTCTCCGTCAATTTGTTGAGCGTCCGTTCTTCCAATGGAACCGATTCCCAAACACTTTTAAATTCAAAGTATTCAGATGGCAACGTCGACATTACCCTGCTCATTAACAATAAATCCGGCAATTCTGTTTTTGTAAGCCGTTTGAGCTCGTCGTTCATTTCTCGGAAATTTTTCTGAAGCTTTGCTATATGCGTTGTAATATCTTCAGACGGACATTTCTCATTACTGAAGAAATTCTCCATAAGCCTGTCCACCCGCTGACCTGAACTTTGTTCAGAAATTGACATCAGCTTTTCCCACGTCGCGTCGATCGCGCTGTATCACATGTGGACGTCATGTCAATATTTGCATCATCCATGCTCCCCACAATGATCAGCTGAGCCAAAGCGTCGGCCTTATTGAACAATTTTAAATCGGCTTGATATTGAGCTACCGAAGCTTCAGATGCATTTTCTTCCGGCTCTTCTGGCGGAACTCGCTCTCCAGTTACAATGTCAAGCACATCATTATGACGCAATAGAAGTGTGACTTGCCGTTTCCACTTCGAATATCCCACAGTGCCGTCCAACTTTTCGATCTGGGCTTTGAACTCCATTTCTGAGATTCTGAGCACAACACGAACCAGAAACCACTCCTTTTCAAGTGTTTGTGAGAGTTCTTTCACGAAGAACCGTTACGCGTGCCGCACCGGCGGCGCCGTCCACTACTAAAACAAAAACCCGTTTCGCGTTTATCAATGGATCAACTGTTTACGCAGTTTTAATCGCGCTAGGCCCATAACCTGTTGAGATTACACTAGTTTAATACAGTAATGAAACGCAATACTATTTAAGAAATTTAATGTAGCCAACATGAACGTGTTGTTTGATTAAAAGTACAACGACAAGTGACACACCTTTTGACATTTTACAGACAGGCCACTTGGCCGCTTAAATCTAGTAAGTAACTACACAGTAAGGCGCCAATTTTGAAAATACTTCAACACCAACTATTCAAAAATATAATTGCCATACCGCTTGGATGGTTATGTGGGTAGCCATACTGGTACAAACATGCCAACGCAACGTTTGAAGGAAGCTCGGAGAAGACAACGAACTAGTCAGTTTAAGGTAACTGCCGTGTACGGCACAAGTAAACAAAGACACCCAAGCCTTTTCTCCAGTTCTTAAATACAGCGGGCAGGCAAAATCTATCCCGATAACTTCGAATTGCACAGCATCACGGACCCCATTGAAAGGCAGAGGTGGTGTGTCAGCTGCATATGGCTTGGCATCATGTCTCTTCCACGTAACGCACTTGCTTATTACTGTTCTTATAGCACGTCTACTCCCCCCCCCCCATGATCCACTCGTTTTCCCGGAGTATGCTTAACAGTCTTGCGTACTTACGTGGCAAGTCGCGGTATGTGCTTCGAAAATCAAGCTGCCGATAACCGGTTGCTTAGCTGGTAGCACTACCGGAAAACGAAAACTTTCACTATCTTGCCGATTCGATGCACGTGACTTTAATCGGATTACCACGGAATCACTGCAAAACGGGTTAAGCGCACTTAAGCGGTTATCAGTCTCATCGCGGAAGGTTTCTTATTGAATTACTTTAAACACAAATAGTTGAGCGTCATTAATTTCGTCAACGGTCAACCGACCTCGACGTCGTTGCTGCAGTGTCCTTAAATTGTAGGTAAATCAAAAACCCAAACAATTATGTGGATGATTATTGTGTACTTAGATAAGTGAGTCAAATGACACTCATCCGAGCTACAGTTAAACAGGGTAGAAACTACCCTCTTTTGCTTCTCACAGTTTGTAACGCTAGCTTCGGCATAAATTCTAATTAAACATTAAAAATGTATTTTACTTTATGCATCGCCCATCCAAGCGTTATCACGGGTTGCATCTTGCCGACGGCCGCTCTCCCATCTAAGAATGTCCGAAGTGGTTGCTTTGATAGCACGACGCGAAGCATATAAAAGCAGCTCCGCGACCAGTTCAAGAAGAGAGATTCCGATTCCGATTGGGAGACTTGAGTTTTATCCCAACTCAAGCTTACCTGTTCCTGCCCCGTCCTGATCCTGCCCAGTCCTAGATACAAATTCTATTAATTTCATTCATTCATTAAATTTTGAACCTTCTGTTACCCTCATTCTCTCCTGGAGAATCTTCCGGACCTACCTGTAATCAGTTTCAATCGATGACTCCTTGGGAGGCCGATTCCTGGTTCATTAATCTGAATGCACGTTCCGAGATCACTTTGAGTCGATGACTCTTTGAGAGACCGATTCCTGTGATAATAACCCGAAAATTTCTGTCTGAAATCAGCCTGAACCGGTAGCCCGTTTCCTGTCTTGCTAAGCCTACAGGCTCACCCGGAAACGAGTCTGAATCGATGACTCCTTGAGAGGCCGATTCCTCGTTTCTGTTAATAAATACGCATAAAGAACTCACGGTATAATTGATCCCGCAATAAGCATAACAGATATGAAATTACAAAATTCCTGCGCGCTGCAAACTTCGCGGCCACCTGAACATGTGCTAATTACTCTAACTACAGGTACTTACCTACCAAGGGGTTCCCCAGGGACGTGGAGAGTCGTCCGCAGCACCTCAAGTAAGCTGTTCCCCGGAAAGCATCTCCGTAGAACACGGGTCCTCCGCGGCCACTTCGAGGTCGTTCGTCCGAGGCCGGCTAGTTTTGGCCGGACGAATTTCGCTCACCGTACAAATTTCGCTCACCGTACAAACTCGGCGGCATTTGTAGTCGCGCTCCAGGTGTAAGAAATGCATGAAATATCTTAATTGCTTCTGTAATTACAGCACCGTACACGGCAAGGCCGAACCGAAATTTCGAGGTTAAACATCGGCGCATTCGGTCTACTGTCGGCCGCTTGTCTTCGCGAGGTGCGTTCCAAAAAGCAATCGAGAGGAGGCGTTCAACGAGCCAGTTTCGCCTTCAATACACCGGCGTAAGAACGGTTGCCGCAACTTCAGGACAACGAAGAACAGCGCTCCCGAATAAGTTATTATTTTGTACAATATACATTCTATTTTGATTGTAATTATAGCTAAACGAAATAAAGCTATCTAAGGTAATTTCCTGGTGTTTGATAATCAAATATATATCTGAGGGGACAAATATCCCCGATTTGAGTTTATTTGCGGTGATAACCTAGAGAGCCCTTCACAGGGACCTAGCAATTCCATAACGTCACATGGCGCTCTTTGCAGGGACTTTTCATAACGTCACAAGTTGGTCTCTTCTTCGTCATATTCCAGGTATTCTGAGGTACACGTAGTCTGCGTTCCACATAACCAACTTGGCCCTTCCCACCATTTCGATCCCAGCAGATATTTAGGAGAACACCCACCTGAGGGAAGGTCCGCCGGATTTTAGATACCTGGTACATGCCTCCAGTTTTCAACTTTAGTCAGAGAGCGAATTTCTGCCACTCTATTTCCTACAAATAGCGCCCAGTTTTCTTGTCACCGAATCCAGGTGATTACCGTAGAGGAATCGTTCCAATAAAAACACGTTGCGTTGTTTTCCAAATTTGCACGTACAGACCAGTACAGTCTTGCACCAATGGTGGAAGCTTCCAGCTCCAGGCGAGGAATGGCAATCTTCTTCAAAGGGGCTACCCTCGCTTTGGCGGTGAGCAGGTGAACCACTAGAGTGTCATTCTTTTCAATTCTTAGGAAAATTACCGCTGCATAAGCGTCTTTGCTAACGTCGCAGAACGTATGCAAACTCAAGTGCTTTTCCATCTAGGAAGTTCAATAGCAAGCAGGTGCGGATGCTCTCTGATCTATCTGTGGAATTCCTGCTCAGTATCGTCATCAACAGGTGAATCGGAACTTAATCGCTGCCCCCACAGCCGTTGCAATAAAAGTTGTGGCTTCAACATAGCTGGGCAGGTAAGTTCAATCGGGTCTAATATGTTATTGTTGCCTACAACTGTTACAGCCAAAAACGGTTCTAAACGACAAAAACAACAATTCCAACGTAAATACTCTTAACGACACAATCGGTAAATTTAACCAAATTCGCAGCTCTAATCCCAGTTACGATGGGCAGTAAGGCAAGGGTGTGGCTTTAAGGATGCTCAGCGAGATAGCCGGGTTCTTTTCTACCTTAGAATTGTGGCTACAATTCCATTAAACGAGCTAAAAGAGATGCCACCACTTTCGGACTAAATAGGTAAAATCAGCAACACAGGAAAGCCCACTTTGAAAGTGAAAGGAAGTGGGCCCAGCATTCTATTTCTGGCTTGGCATAGCTTGAGGCGGCGACAGCAGCAGCTGAGTTGAACCTACCTTTTTTTACACTTGCTTACAATCGTTTAAATTCCTGTACATTGAAACAAAACGCAAATATGCATTTGTCTACAATGTCTACAAAATATTTTCAGAATTATAATAAAATTAGCAGTAGGTGAACAGACAATCGAATTACAGGACAGACCAAAAAATAAACCTAAAATTAATGCTAAGTCGAAGGAACCCAAATGTGCACTTCTTTACAGCACTGATTGTCTTACTGTGATAACGATAAATCCAACACATCCACTATTTTGTAAATAAATAAAACATGAAACATTTTTCGCACTTAACAGCTAATTAATCAATGAAATCAAACAGTTTATTTTACAAAAGAAAGAATAATACCAAACTGAAATAGTGAATATGCTCATATGCTAAATAATAGTATATTATGTTATTAGGAGCAAAAGTTATATTTTATGTGGCGAGGCTGCACGGGTTATCTGCCGAGCTTGCGAGGCAGATAAGTACAGCCGAGCCACATAAAGATACTTTTTCTCCGAATAACATATAGTATTTTTTCTTCAAACGTTTTTATAACAAATTATTTACAACTTTGTGAACAAAATTCGAAGAAAATTACTTGATCTCGTCAGCGGCAGATAATATTATCTGCCGCTGACGAGCGGCAGATAAAGTTGTCAGCGGCAGATAATAACTTTATCTGCCGCTGACGAGCGGCAGATAAAGTCGTCAGCGGCAGATAATATCTTTATCTGCCGCTCGTCAGCGGCAGATAATATCATCTGCCGCTTGCCAATAAAGTGACAGTTTAGCATCATCAATCCAGCAGTATAATGCCATATTTTACTGCCGTTTGAAGAAAAAAATGTTTAATGCTTATGATTATGAATGAAAGAAACTAATGTGCCATTGCACAAGAATATAATACATAGGTAATCAAATAATCACCAATTCTCACTTTGGAAGAACGTAAGCTGGCGATGTCTTTGAAGGTGTTGATACCGTTATCATTTTTAATTTTGATGGCCCCATCAAGCGACCATACATTGCGGACACCGTCAGTTTGAATTGCTGTCATCAATAAGGTGTGCCTGTCCTTGGTCAAGTCCTCCTTTATAATAACGCCACTGTTGGCCAAAAATTTTTTATTCTTAAATACATCTCTGTACCTATCTATAGGAGATAAATTTAATAATATTAGGGCGCGGTCGCACTCGTTGAGATTGAGATGACCCAATTCGGTGGCACCTATTAATGGCAATCAAACGACATGGCTGCATTCCAAACAGTAATGACTTTAAATTCTGTAGAAAGGAACTACGTTACATGATCAAAATCTCAAATAGTGACGCAACGACAACGTTTACTCGAACTTACAATGCAAAACGACTGATATACAATAAAACTTGACGGTATTGTTTAACATCTCACGATTTAAATCAACCACTGGCACACTTTGCCAAGACAACACTTCAAAAATCACTTCACTGTAAATGTATAGGCTGTACAACGGTTAACAACTAGCAGATCCCTGGTGTAGGAATGCAGATGCTCTAAACTGATGTCGGTGATGTCCAATGCAGCTGTGGATCGCACCTCAGCTAATGCCACGAAAATAACGACAGGAAACGGCTGGAAACCACAGGGATGAGCGATAATCCAGCGAATGTGAGTAGCACTACATCTCCGTAACGGGTACGAATGAAGCACCTTACGATAAGCAAGTTCGCCATGACAACTCGGGACTTCAATACACAGGCAAGTTTAGCACATGGTTGAGAATTCCCCTTAAGATCCACTATAACAGTGTTAACGGAGATGATTAACTCCAACGGTACGGAAAACTCGGCTAAACGTCCACCAAATGACCACTACTACGCACTGGCTCGACGACAGCAACAATGTAGTTTCACAACTTACAACAATTTCGACTTACGCGGCGCTCGACTGACGGAGTCGGCGTTGCGGACTCAACCACCAACACCTCTTGACGATCTTAGCGCCGGCCGCTGAATGGTGAGTGATTCTTCGATCAACGATGCGGGTACGGAATAACAAGGCGCACGCGTGACTTAAACGCGTTCTCTCTATAGCTTATGGGGACCATGCGAAAGACGTCGCGCTGATGAAATCCTGACTAAGCAAATTCCTGTGCCCTCGGGAAAGTTTTCGACGGTTAGGCAACGGCGAAATTCTTAGAATGTGGTACGACGTATTATAACATCCAGGCAGCGTGCGAGACCAAAGCCTAATTTATACCACGCCGGAATAAACTCGAATTGATCCTAAACAGCCTAAAAAACGTTAGCATTTAAAATGCGCGGAAATAAGGATTGTATAGAGTAAAAGTTTGACTACACTACTGGACTATAAATTTGGGTTTAAATTATACGGAAAAATTATAGGAAAGCGCTAAATTCCGAAAATTGTTCTCACACAACATCGGTTCCGGTCAAGAGTTCTATGGGATCTTCCCCATAGGTATCATCCAAATAAACAGTTAACTGCTTTAATTCCTCTATCCCAGGGCCGTAAAATACAGGCGGAATGTGCTGGTAAATCATCGGTTGATCTGGAAGTTTCAACGTACACGAGTAGTTGCCATGACTCAATCTGATCTGGAAGTAATCGTGTCTACGCTCATGCTGGGTACCCCCGAATAGGCAATAGATAATCTTTTCTCGCCGTTTGGATTTGCAGCCCAATCTTTGTGCTGTTGACTTCAAAATGTATAGGAGCTTTGAGAACCGTTGTCGATTAATGCGAGAATTTTCCGTAATCCACATTCGGTGTTGATCATCACACGCAAGGTCTCTATTAATCACCAAAGTTTGCTCCACGGGAACCGTTTTACTTTTAAGTTCGTCATGCTTATGCGCCAGTTGTAGGAGAACGAAAACACGCTCTTTTCTCGGATAAAATGTCCCTTTTGCGTTATGCCTGGGCTTTAAAACACGCTTCGCTTTCGCGAGAATTCTTGCAAAAAACTCACTTAGCTGCTCTGCAATTTATTAAACCAGCTGCAGTCGCTAAATATTCTCTTTGTTTTAACTTCTTAAGTTTGCCGCTGTTGCCATTGGCAGGTGCCGAACTATCGAAACGCAGTCCAAACCCCACGGGTGCTAACGAAATACGCTGCTCGTTTTCAACCGCGTTTCTTAGAAACCACAGAAAATTCTTTAATTGGTCTTCAAGTTATTCTTTGTGTACAAGAGATGCATTAGAACCAAGGCTACTACTTGTTATTGCTTAGGTTTGTCGTCCCACACGCTGCCAAGTTCGTAGTAAATCTTCAGGCAAGCACGACTCGATCAAAGGAAATAGCATCGCCGCGCATTTTTCTGACGTTTGCCCAGCGTATCGAGCGAGCGCAATTGCGTCTCTATTACGTATACCCTACAGCGTCGCAATGTCCATCTTATCTCGGGATACACAGTTATTTATAATTAGTTTTCGCGCTGTCGATCATGTAAGTCAGTGATGCAGCCCCAGTAACAAAATGTGTAAGTCGTTGATTACATTTGTTTGTTATTTTCCCTTGACAACGGAACTTAATATTATTATTAAGTGCCTAGGATAATATAATTAACAACCCAAAATGCAGACTTAAACGTTTTGTTTATAATTGCAGCTGTTTATGTGACACGTGACACTCACAGATAATACGACTCACGAAAATTAATCCTGGTGACAAGTGACAATCCAAACGATTTTTTTTAAATCTAGGAAAATTTCAATTAGCAGCGGGAAAAATGTAATAAGATAACTCGAAATGTATCGCCTATTAACATTTTCGGCAGGCAACAAGCCGCGGCTTCGCCTTGGCTTGTACTTGCCTACCTCAAATATTAATAGGTCCTTACATTCCTTGTTACTTAAATAGCTATTACTTAAGTAACATGTGAACAAATGAAAGTGAAATTAATCTTGGTTTAGAAACAAATAATCCATGTGTTCTGTTATTTCTGTTGTTTTTAATTTGGATATGACAGTTATTATAATAGTAGAAGTGTAAAGTTGTTTAAATTTATGTTTAAATTGCAACGTTGAATAACACTTTCAGCAGTTCTAATAACTTAACACGTAATTATTGATGTATCAGATATAACATGGTTTTCCAAGATAAACAGACACAATACACCACTAGCAGCATCATTCAAGCTAGCATCATTGAGGTTCGATCATGTGCATATTGATTTGGTAGGACCATTGCCTATATCTCAAGAATTCAAGTACATCCTAACGTGCATTGACCGTTTTCACCATGGCCAGAAGCCATACCACTAGCCAACATCGAGGCAGAAACAGTAGCAGAAGGATTCTTTACCAACTGGATAACCGTATTCGGAGCACCACTATGAATCACGACGGGCCAAGGGAGGCTATTCGAGGCGAACTTTACAAGAAACTCGAAAAATTCGCAGGGTTTTCAAGAATTACAACAACGGCATATCATCCTCAAGCAAACGGAATAGTCGAAAGATTCCACCGACAACTGAAAGCCGCCCTGAGATGCCACAACACCGACGAGTGGTGTAAGACTCTGTCCACATTCACCGCTTGAAAAGAAGACATCGCAGCAACAACCACAGATATGGCATATAAAGAAACTATACGCCTGCCAGCAGAATTCCTAATATATTCCTCGCAGAACCAATCACTGGAGCCCGAAAACTATGACACAACTACGCAGGTATGTTCATGGCATAAAACCAACTACTGCATCAAGTCACAGGCACCCCAAGCCTTTCATCTTTAAAAACAGCTATATCAGGTCATCAAGCGAAGCGATAACACCTTCACAATAGCCAAGGAAGGACGTCATATCGCAGTATCGGCAGAGTCAAGCCAGCATTCCTTGAAGACCAAACTCTACCAGCAGCCAACCCAAGCAGCGATACCGTCGGCAGCACTACAATAGGCATAACGACCCGCCTTCCGGTTCGCTTCCAGACATGATTCCTTCACTAAGCAAGGGGGCATGTAGCAGTCCGAATTGTTCAAGGTTTCAGATCAAATGAGATCGCCCCACCACTGCGGTTGCGCGCGCATCGCCTGTGCGGAGTCGAGAGTTCCGCCGCTCCGGCTTTGGCGTCATTGGTTAAACCACCGCTCGAACAGTATAAAAGAACAACTTGCCCGGTCAAATATTCAGTCACAGCCGGTGTTTCTATAGCCTGGCTAGACTCGGCGACTTTGGTCGGTGTTGCGATAGCCTGACTAGATTGGCCAACCTCAGCTGGTATTTTGATAGCCTAGCTTGGCTTGGCCGTATTACGTTCACACGGCCGAGGCACGCCGGACACCACTCCATGCCGCGTGAAGCACGACCGTCTGGCTGACCCAAGGATATTCGCCGTACACGGAGCTCATCGACGTCGGGAAGAAGCCACGTGCCTTCCAGGGATAAAGGACTCTGCATAACTCATAATTGTTATATAAATCATATAGTATAGTATAAATTATATAATAAACAGCATCTTTTAACGGACTCTTTCGTTAACACATAGGGGAGAATGGCCCAAAATGATCCCTGCGGGCAAAACGATCCCTCGCATTATTTTTACCAAGGCCAACTTTGTCTCTATATATTTAGTTGGCCTTGATTTTTATACAGTGACTATATACAAGACAGTGTGGCCATACGATTGTTGGCCGCCATTAACAGGCAAATTTGAGCGTAGAGATATACAGTGCCTTTCGAAATAATCGAACGTTTTTGAGTAGTCATTATTTTGGCGCTAGTTATTTTAACTAGTTGATGTCCAAAAATAACACTGCACGTGTGTGCAGTGTTATTTTTGGACATTGACATTTCTCATTGGCGTTCGTTCGTAGTGCTTTAAGGTGTTACATGAAGTTTACAATCGGTTTCAGTTATGCTAGTTTACAATAGGTACAGCTAAATGCCGTCTTCCTGTTCCCTGTCTCCAAACTTCCCTGTTCTGTGCTTGGTCTTCTTCCAGGTTCCTCCATGGCTCTCCGAATACCCTCATTCCACGGTTTGCGTGGTCTACCTCTTTTTTCTTAACCGGCGGCGACCATTTAAAGATCTTCATAAGCCACGTCGTCTCCTCCATTCTCCAATTCTGTCCACAACTGATTCTGGTGCCTCCATTCGTCACTCTATCTCGTCTCGATACCTTTGCGTTTTTTCGTCCATTTGAACTGTGTTTAGTCTTCGTTTCATTTCCGCTGTTACAGTCCATACCTCACTGCCATAACATAGCACCGATTCTACCATTACTTTACCTATTCTTTTTTTTTGTTTTTGTTAGAGATAGTATTGTCCCATAAAATTGATTGTAAGTACTTTGTACTATTCGAGTTCTGATCTCTTCTGTTCCCAAACCTTTTTCATCGATTGTATTGTAGCACCGAGGTATTTAAACCTTTCTACTTGTGTTACTGCGACATCTTCATTTATTAAGACTTCATATTGTGCTTTCGAGTTGACTACTAAATACTCCGTTTCCTCTAAACTTATGCTAAGGCCCCATTTATCGTAGCACCGACGTAATCTCTTTATCATATATTCCAAGTCGAACGCATCTTGTGCTATTACAACAATAGCATAATTATAAATTGTCACATTTAAATACTGTGCAGAATATTAGTTTTTCAGGGCAATAGATGATAAAATTTGACCCGCTTGTGACGCTAATGAATTATTTGACACTGACAATTTACAATTGTCAGATTTGAAAGGTTTTATTTTCTTCCATAACCAAATGAACAGGTTCTACCAACCTCTTTTAGAACAACTTAAAAGTAACTAAATATTTTGCCTGTTAATGGCGGATATTCGCGTCGACCAATAGCGGCGAAGACATCCCTATGGCCACACTGTCTTGTATATAGCCACTGTAGATTTTTATACAGTGCCTTTATATAGACAGTGGCGACAATACAACTAAGCCACACCCCCGCCGCCATATTTATGCAAATTTCTAACGGGTGTTTATTTAAATCCGTGATCAGAGTCGACTGTGATACGTGTTTTACGTTTGGCAGTACTGAAAACATTCGAGATTTGCAGGTTAAGATTTGCGTCAGTTTATGTCAAAACTGACGCAAAACCGAACCTACTAACCTCGAATTTGACATAGACTGACAATACACTTCAGTACTGCCAAAAGTATAACACGAATCACAGGTGATTTAGCATCAACATGGCGGCTAAAACCACGTGATCTAGGGAGCGAATCAAAAATAGGACACCCCATTGTCGCCACTGTCTATATAAAGGCACTGTAGATTTTTATAGAGTCCCTGTATATAGTAAGATAAGAGTTGGGACATGTGGAACCAATGTCAAATACCACTTGATTCCTCATCGAAGTTTTTTTCGCTTGTTAAACTTCAGTTTTGTTTGATTTGACAAATAATCGATTTGACATTGTCATTATTTTTAAACATTTACTATTTACTAATGAAAATATATTACGTATTAGGTATGAAGAAACTTTAATTGCTTCCAACGCTTGTAATTCCAGCTAACATAAACACTAAATCATGAGTAGCAATCACAGTATGATTCGGGAGAGTAATCCAACCAACAAATTTATCAGAAGCCACGCAGCATATCTATGTACTTTTTCTAATTCATTTTGTTCAGGGTAATTATAGGTAAATACTTTCTTAGTGATTCATATAATTTCAAAAATGTAAATACATCCTGTAAAATTCCACTTTCAAGTTTTAAACATTCCAGTTTTTTATTTAATGTTCAAACGGAAGGTTATGGTAAATGCAGCTTTAATAAGCTATTATAACCACTGGCAGTTTCATTGAACGATGGAATGAAGCAGTTGGTTTTGCGATGAATAGCATTAATTTGATCAGGATTGAAAATATTTTCTAAATTTTCACTTTTGTGGTTTCTTCTCTTGTCAGTTCATTGCTCAAAATCTTCTTATTATGGTTTAAAATACTGATCGGCAAACATTTAGTATAGTTGAAACTTGGTTTTAATACGTTTCTATAATCTTTTGAAGCTCATAGATATTCTTGCCACTGACATTTTGTTAGCCATTGGTCTCCTGTGAAATGCTGATTATACAAGCGAAATCCATCCATATTTAAGAATTTCTTATTCCACTACGTCTCTTAGCGTTGATTTTTTGAGAAACTTGTGAAAATAAAATGCCTGACTTGTATTACTACAATTAAGTGCTGAGCAGCCTGTCATAGTGACAGCAAATAAACTTTGATATTTCGTTATTCAGTTTGAAAACGAGTTGTCAAATTGTGTAAAAACATATACTCCATGAGATTGGTTCCAACCAATAAAAAACGGGCATCGCACATGTCCCAACTCTTACCTTATTATATAGAGGGACTCTAGATTTTTACGACCGAAAGTGCCATCTGTGTTTTTATAGCGTAGCCACAACTCAAATGTGTTCCTGCTGTCAGTTAAATTGCAATAGCTGGCGTAAAAACATCGTGTTCTCGAAATTTGGTTGAAAAAGTGGTTTTTCTACAGCCGTCAAAAAAACGTGACATTTATGCATCGCTATAGATACGCGAAGTTTAACTTTTTTTAACACGTGAAAAATAGTAATTTATTATACAAGACAATAAAGTTAAATTTTATCCACGAGTGAATCGTTTAACGTCGAGACGAAGTCGAGACGTTAATGATTCAAGAGTGGATAGAATTAACTATCGTCGTGTATAATACAATATTTTTTTCTATAGCAAGAACGGACCAGCGTCCCGGACGGACGGAAACCACGTGATTTCTCGAAAACCGGAAGTGTCACGTGACTGAAATTCGGTTCCTGACCTGACATGACCATTCCAAACATATAACTTTCATAACTTTTTTCTCTATCTCTTACGGTTTGGTTGCTGAAACAGCGTCCCGGACGGACCAGCGTCCCAGACGGACGGAAATCACGTGATTTCTCGAAAAAACGGAAGTGTCACGTGACTGAAATTCGGTTCCTGACCTGACATGACCATTCCAAACATATAACTTAAATAACTTTTTTCTCTATCTCTTACGGTTTGGCTGCTGAAACAGCGTCCCGGACGGACGGAAATCACGTGATTTCTCGAAAACCGGAAGTGTCACGTGACTGAAATTCGGTTCCTGACCTGACATGACCGTTCCAAACATATAACTTTCATAACTTTTTTCTCTATCTCTTACGGTTTGGCTGCTGAAACAGCGTCCCGGACACACAAAACAGCGTCCCAGACAAGCCTGTTATATATATGGATGGATGGATATCAACAGCTTTCATAATTATGCTATCGGAATCTCTAGCAGAATTTTTGCAACTAAATTCTGTGTCTGATACATACGAAGTTGATGGCTGATACTCACTAGGGGATTCGCGAATTGATTTTATACTTTCACAGTCAATATTGCTTTCGTCAGAGTTTGAATTAATAATGTCTTTTGCAGCGATGGATTTATAGCCATTATCATCGTTAGTAACTTTGCTATTGGTGTTGTCATTTTCAGGTGTTTTGTCGGTAGTCTTCTGGCTGCTGTTAGTATCACCATCGTTACTTTTACAGTTGGCCAAAGACTCCAGATCTGTGTTAACTTTAACTGAAGTTATGGTATCTACGTTGGCAACGTTGCTATTTTGCTGGTAATTTTTTTGTTTATCCTCCAAATTTTTGTGCTTTCTTTTGTTATTGTTACTCGTATTTGTTTCCAAATAATGGGTCGACGTTTCTACATTTTCCATCCATTTCATCACCATATTGTTCCTTTCGGAGGGAGCAACGTAACTATTTTGCTGGTCATTTTCTAGTTCATCCTTCAGACTTTTGTACTTTCTTTTGTTATTGTTACTCGTATTATCCAAAATTATGTTAGAAATTGAATTTGTTCCCAAAGAGTGGGTCGACGTTTCCACATTTTCCACGCATTTCATCAGGAAATTATTCCTTTCGGTGGGAGTAAGACCTTTGGTTTCATAACGTGGCGTTTGTAACAGCGTCAATATACGGTTGCTCCTGGTTTTGTATCGCATTGAAGGATCTTCCGACTGCAATAATTTATTGCAATACCCTCAATAATTTATATTATAGTACTTACTTTACATAATACAGGACTCACATTACTTCTTGGTGTAGAAATTAGTTTTTTTTCACAATTTTTAAGTTAATAAAAACAATAAATAGACGGCGGTCATGATCTCAAAATGGGATGAGAATTTCTTTAATAACAAACTCCTAACCTCCCCATTGGAAATAAAAGATATGGTAGATAGTCCAAATAATATATTTAAGAAGATCGCTACATGTTTCGGGGAATAGTCGACCACATCTTTCGCCTGAAGATGGGGTCGACTATTCCCGAAACATATAGCGACTTTCTTAAATATATTATTTGGACTATCTACCATATATTTTATTTCAAATGGGGAGGTTGGGAGTTTGTTATTTAATAAAAACATTAGGATCCTGAATTATTCATAAAAGCTGATTATTTCATGTACTTGCTATAAATCACTAAATTAGCACTTCCGGTTAAACTGGAAGTGACATGAACTTCACATTTTTAGAAAGCGCCCTGTATATATTTTTTATAGATGGTGTAATTTAAAATTCTCTTGACAATGGATTTTTTAAATTTTAAATTGGTTAATAATAAAATGATGGAGAAAAATGCGATTGTTTCTCTAGAGAAAATTGGCCATCAGATCTATATTCAACTGGGAAATTTTTAACAAGTTGGCGTGCAAATGGTGAAAAATTAAATATAAATTAGATCAACAATCCTAATTTTTTAAATTTTTAATAGGAAATAGTAAAAAATATTTCTGATGAAATAGCTAGCCGTAGCTCAATTTTTTTAAATGTAACCTACCAATATTTCTGTTTTCTCCTAAATAATTTTTGTAATGCCTTTCTAATGACATATTTGATAAGGAATATGTTTTCTCACTCAATTTTGTTGTAAATATGTAATAAAATACAATCGAGTTTTTATTAGAATTTTTGTGACTTAGATTTATAATTCGCAAGGCAAACTATATGAGAAAACAGAAAAGATTGGAAAGTTACATTTAAAAAAATTGAGTTATACCTATTTCTTTAAAATTGCAAACTTGTATATTTATTTCATGGCTAGTTTCCTCTAGAGAAACAATCTCATTTCTTTCCGCCATTTATTGACCGATTTGAAAAAACATTGTACAGAGATTTTTCTCTTCAAAAAAATACAGGATGTGGTTTAAAAATGTGAAGTTATCGCTTCCGGCTTAACCGGTAGTGCTAGTTTAGCGATTTCTGCGTCGTATGGCTGATTTAGTTTACACCCTCTATCAGAAATTGTACAAAATAATTCGTTATCCAGTTTTTTTCTACCGTATGTAGAAACTTTTACTACCTTGTCTTATGTTTGTATGTTTTATACACTTTTCTTGAATTTTTTAAAATTTCTCATGGTTAAGATTGTAATTTAAAATAATTAAGGGACCAGAACAAAAACACATATAAATGTAAACGTGCCACAAAAATCCGGATAATTTTTATGAGTAGAGACACCACCAAGCATATTAATTTACTAATAAAATACATTGTCTTAAAGCAATAGTGAAATTATTACCAGACAATGGTAATTTCAATCTTATAACATAGGTACTCAAAAATAGATTTAAAATTTCCCCCGCGTATCAGAGACGATAAACTTGCTTCATAAGACTGAAAATAGTATAAAATAGTGACAAAATTATTAAAAAAGTGTGAGGTAGGGGACTACTTTAAAAATATGGTAAACAAAAGTGGGGACCGAATGTGAGCCCTGCATAATATAGAAACAAATAAAATTTATTACATATAATTGAATTTTTCGCGATAAGTGGCGAGTATATTTTCCTAATACCCTGACCTATGTCTGTAAAACTTCGGGAATGAATTAAACACCAAAAAATAATGAAAAAACCCTCACTCAACTTATGGCGAAAAATGCATAGCTAGATAGATAAAATAATTTATTGTAAAATATAATATGTACATTTCAAATTTAGTGTCATTTTTTATCTTAGTCAGAGCCGTAAAGCGGCCACAAGTGTTATTGGTATTTTCAAAAACTACTTTTTTAAAAGTACTAAATAAATTCAATTTTTATTACTTACTTTCAACGCCCTATATCAATCTAACAATGCATTTGACATAATAAGGGTTTTTGCATTATTTTTGAGTGTTTTAATCATTTGTAAAGTTTTGTTTTTGTAGGGATCACAATCTGTACAACCGCACGGTGCGGCCCTGCTTTTGGTTTTCAGCAAGTTTAGTTTTGAAGTACGACCTTTCACTAGTACTAGGTGTGAATTACTATTTGGGAGTTACACCTCATGTTAAAGTTTGGCTCCCTTTCCAGGAACTTTTATTAGACTCTTATAAGTAATTTAGGAAGGGGGTCAAACTCCCCCCCCCCCCCCGGTATTTGGAAGGCCTGTTTAATGAGGCTACAACTATAATGCTGTATGGTTATGGTTGCCATGTACGGTAATGGACTATTACCGTACAGATCATTTATGATTTAGTTACCAGCCTACTTTTGTATATGTAAACAAGGGATTAATATCCTGCAACCGATAAAACATATTTGGTACCTAACTTAGCAATTTATTAGTTACTACGGTGAAAATTGTTTATTTTACTTCCCAAGGTGGAGACAAACAACTTTACGACCTAAAGTTAGGCCAATAATGGTGCGTTCGGAGACTAGTAGTGCAAAAAATGTTTTTATCCGCAACCATATATAAGCCGTTCACGACCTTTTTGGGACAGAGTTGGCTATGATTTTTTCTTTTCATGTTGGACTACCTGATTCGATGATGTAGCGGATGCAACTTTTTTTTCTGTCAGTGTCTGTTCGACATTTTCTTGCCACCACATTGCCAGATTTATTATTTTAATATTCGTAAGAAAATAAATGATTTATCAAATGTGTACAAATAATTTTAATTTCCGTCAAAGGAATAGTCAAAATGCCCAAGATAATTTTGTTACAACAAAAAATTTCCATTAAACGATGCTACTTCCAATTTAAAAAGGACAGACCAAATTTAAAAGAACGCGAGTCGATGTGGAGACTAGAGAATATCCGGCAACAATGTACCTATTCAGAAAATATAACCTTAAACTGAAAACAACCTAACCTAACACAAAAAGTGTCAATTTCCATGAGGGAGTTTAGTTGCAACAGAGGTTCTGCCAACAAAATTACTAGATGGTCATAGCCTCACCTGACCCAAAAAGATCGTGAACGGCTTATATGTAATGTTAACATTCCTGACCTCATTTGAGTGGGGGAAGTCGTACATTTCAGCCCGCTACTTCCCGCACTCACTTCCCGCTCAAGTGCGGGAAGTGAGTGCGGGAAGTACATTTCCGACCGCTGAGTAGGGATACTGGGAATCTTGTTGATCCATTTATGCGCGTCGCAACCTGCCATATAATATAATAATTTTTCCAATTATTGTTTAGAATAAAGTGGTTGCGAATAAAATAGTATACAAACCTCGACAGGAAGTTTCCTTAGTCGCGAGATAATAGCTGATTTCGACGCTTCGCGTCTCAATCAGCTAACTAATCTCTCGACAGTAATGAAACACTTCCCATCTCGGGCTGTAATGTACTATTATATTGTCAGTATTTAAACATACTAACAATTATAAGGTATTCAAAAATCGAGCACGACCTTATAAATTACCGCCACGGCGCAGGAACCGTCCTGATTGGTGGAGAATTCGTCAGTGCTGGAAGTCAGGTGGAGGCATATCATATAAATAAAGGAGAACGATCCAAACGTGTGTCCGTCACGACAATTGCAGACGCGATGTCCTCCATTTGCGTTTGCATTCATTTCGCCGTCGCATCGATTTCATGACCGAGGCGGAGCCCCAAAGGTCCCTTTGAAGAGGGGCGGAGTCCCGAGCGGCCTTTGTAGAGGAGCAGAGCCTCGAGGGACCCCTTGGAGAGGGGCGGAGCCCCGTGGGCCCCTTGGAGAGGGGCGGAGCCCCGAGGGCCCCCTTGGAGAGGGGCAGAGCCCCGTAAGCCCCCGTGGAAAGGGGTGGATTTCCGAGGGCCCCCTTGGAAAGGGGCGGAGCCCCGACGGACCGCTAGGAGAGGGGCGGAGCCCTGAGAGCCCCAATGAAGAGGGGCGAAGCCCCGTGAGCCACCTTGGAGAGGGGCGGAGCCCGGATGGGCCCTTGGAGAGCGGCGGAGCCCCAAGGGCGCCCTTGGAGAGGGACAGAGCCCCGTAAGCCCCCTTGGAAAGGAGCTGATCCTCGAGGGCCAGATTAGAGAGGGACGTAACTCCGTGAGCCCCATTGGAGAGGGGCGGATCCCCGAAGGCCTCATTTTAAGCAATTATTCTCTCTTCAAATGATAACAGATGTCCTTTAGATGGTTAACATCAATTAAAACTGACACGAATGTGTATCTACAAATAACTCCCGTTTTATCAAAAAACTGTTTTAAAACGGTGATACTGAAACGTCTGTTACTGAAATATGACTACAAATACCTGTGTAAACTGCTGGAGTCGTCTATACCGCATTCACTCCATTTGTTACACTGTGACACAATTTTTATGTGCATTTTTTAACGGTGTCATCAGTGACATTTAGTAACAAAATATTACTAAAGTCAAAATTATTGCTACTTTAGATAATTTATAAAATGTCAATGTCTTATTTTGACATTAGTAACTTTTTTTAACTAAATATGCTTACGCTGCTAAAAATATTCAATAGGACATTGAAACGACTCTTAATGGCGGATTTTAAGACAACCAATCAGAAACAGGACCAAAATTGACCACTGTCGTTAATATAGATACTGTACTGTGTACCTGTCAACATGTTAGTTCGTGGTGTGTATTTTTGTGATATTTGTGTGGTGTATTTCGTGTGATCTGCTGTTATCCATGTTGTCTCCATTGTTTCTTTTTCGCCTTCTGTTGGTATGAAACCGGTGACACCAATAACTCGGCAGAAGCCATGAGATTAAGGGCCGGTTGCAGAAAGCAATGTTAAGTCTGGTGTTAGCTAACGTCGCGTCAAAGTGAACAAAATCGCATCAAATTTTGTTTACTAATGTATTAGTTACCATAAGCATTTGAGATTTGATTCGTTTTTTTTTCACTTTGACGTCGCGTTAGCTAACACCAGACTTAACATTGCTTTCTGCAACCGGCCCTAAGAATCGAAAAATCGATGTAAAATCAAGAATCGAACTGATCTAGAAAATTGGCGAAACTGGTGAAATGTTTAGCAGAGGTTTTTCAAATTTGGCATCTCGAGGCACATACGATGACGTGCTGATCGTATGGGACTTTTTTGAAGTGTTTTTTTTAGATCATGTCGACAATTAGTAGTGCGATGGCTCCTCTCGGAGCTTTTCAACGGTTACGTGAAAGCAGTGAACTTCCACCTCACCACGTGAACGTTCCTCTTGGTTTAGAGGACGGGTATTTCCCTATTTCTTCCTCCACAAAAGATCCCTCTGCTTCCTGTCATGCGAAATGTTGTGTTTTCTAAGATTGTGTAAAAAGTGTGTAACAGAACGGAATGGCCCTACGTACTAGGCCTAAAAATGGTGGTAAATTAAATGAGGATAGACCGCGCAATAGCGCGCGCAGCCCCGTTTATACAGTGTGACCCATTTGTTCTTGAGCCACCCTGTAAAATCTTTATTTATTGTGCGATTTTAACCGGATTTTTTTTAAATGGTAGAGCTTGATGAACTATATTTTTGTATGCAAAATCGCCACGTTCCTACAAAATCCAAGGCCTACTAGATTAGTGTTTAGTAGTAAAATTTCAAGAATTTGTATTAGCGATTTTTTTAGAAAAAATCTGGACACGCCACTGGATTCGCCACCCCTCAAAACGGTACTGTACTAAATTTTATCGAAATCTTTCAAGTATTAACGATTTTATAGCCAAATTAAAAATACACAATACCAAATTTATTCTAAAAGTTATTCATGAAAAAATATTTAAATTACTATTATCATTCTTATGCCTTATTTTTACATATACAAAAAGAAATAGAAATAATAACACAAAACTTAAACAAATAAAATATCTAGAGTATTCCATTACAAAAGCTACAATACCCTTGTCACTTCTACTAATCCACCGTTTATTTCAATGCACTTGTCAATCCTTTTACGCACGTTCATAATCACCTTTCGTAATTGTTCCCGAGTAATTTCTGCACAGGCTTGTATTATCCTGGCTCGTAGTTCTTGAAGAGTTTGTGGCCTTGATTTGTAAACTTTTTGTTTCAGTAAACCCCAAAGAAAAAAATCAAGGGGCGTTAGATCTGGTGATCTCGGCGGCCACTGAATCAAAGGACTGTTTCGCCCTATCCAACGATTTTCAAAATGTTCATTTAACCATTCTCTTACCAAAATAGCATTATGAATAGGACTTCCATCCAACTGAAACTTTAAATTACGAAGATTCTGTAATGGTATATCATCTAATGTGTTCCAAAATACGTTCCCAAGAAAATTTAAAAAGCCATTTGCATTCAAATTACCCTCAAAGAAGAAAGGGCCAATTATTCGGTAATTTAGTATTCCACACCAAACGTTAATTTTTTGTGAATGCTGTCTCTTAGCATTTATGACGAATTCGGGATTCTCAGCTGACCAGTGACGGCAATTTTGACTTGAAACCACCCCATTTGTAGTAAATGTGGCTTCATCACTAAATAAAATTTCCATAATAAAGTTAGGATTATTTAGATATTCCCCTTGTAGCCAATAACAAAACTCTAATCGTCTCCTCATCTCCCACTTCCAACGTATGCAAAATCTTTGGCTTATAAGCCTTTATTTTGTTTATTTTCAGGCATCTTCTAATATTTTCTCTGGGGATATCAAGGTTTAAACTAGCCGTTCTTATACTATCCCGGGGGTTGTTGTTAAAGTATTCCAAAATATGGTCATTATTTCTCAAAATTCCACGACGTCCATTATGCCTGATTCTAAGCAAGTTTTTGGAAACAGCCCTCGTCTCATTGAAAACTCTATTAACCCGTTGTACAGTACTACGACTTACTCGTCTATCTGGGTGTCTATTATTGAATTCTCTCGCAGCTTCTCTTGCCGATCGCACATTATCGCCAACAAGACGTACAATTTCTATTTTGTCTCTTAAAGTTACGTTTTCCATGTTTATTTACACTAGCTGAATAACTCTCCTACAACTTCATTTGTCACTTTTGACATTAATTAGCTCTTGTCACTTTTGTTTTTTCATGGATAGCTTACGTTTTTGAATAAATTTATGAAGATGACGAGTATTTTTTATGTATTCTTAATTTGGCTATAAAATAGTTAATACTTCAAAGATTTCGATAAAATTTAGAACAGTACCATTTTGAGGGGTGACAAATCCAGTGGCGTTTTTTCTAAAAAAATCGCTAATACAAATTCTTGAAATTTTACTACTAAACACTGATCTAGTAAGCCTTGGATTTTGTAGGAACGTGGCGGTTTTGGCTCCAAAAATACAGTTCATCAAGCTCTACCATTTAAAAAACATCCGGTTAAAATCGCACAATTAATAAAGATTTTACAGGGTGGCTCAAGAACAAATGGGTCACACTGTACATACAACATTTTTTCTAAAATTGTTGAATAATTGAAATTTCGATTCACACCATTTGATGAAGTCGTTGTACCGTCGTTCATAAAGGCCGCGCGATTTGGCCGGCAACAACTCATTAGTTGCTGTCTGGGCCGCATCAAATACTTTAGGCGGGGTGCAATTATCTTTAGGTTCCATCTTCAACTTCACAAAAACTCGCAAACTCAATAAAACTGTTGGGTAATGATGGGCGCGCAGTGATGCAATTGTCAATAATTTTAGCCAGTTCCAGAAAAATTACGAATTATAATAATAATCGAGTTAGCCATGGCGATGCGTAAAGTAAACTGAAGTGACGCGATTATTTCATTATGACATTGTTTACGTGGTTGCGATGTTAAAATGGTTACTAGGGAAAAAATGTGTGAATCGCTAACTTTTCGCATTAACAGTGAGCTTTTAATAGTCAGTTTTAGAGGTGACCGTAGAAAAAACATATTTTATTTCATTGGTCTGTCTGTGTGTGTGTCTGTGTGTCTGTCTGTGAACAAAATATGTGTACTATGTAGATGCGACAGCAAGCTTTTGAAGAAAATCGTATAATTGGAAGTAGGTGTTTACTCTTGTAATTTTTCAGTTTTTTTCGATTTTTTGAAAAACGGATCCTACGATTTTTTTCAAACTTCACAATTTTATTACATTTTGAATGTGTATTGATGTGAGATAGGTGATTTTCCAGTTGAATACTTCTAAAATGGGTTTCTTTTGTTTTTTTTTATTTTTTTAATTTCCTAATCTAAAAGAATTTTCTTTTGTTTCCAGTCTATGTTTACTACTTTTATAAATGTGTTTCTTACAAATTTTCTTTATAATTTGCCCCCTAACAGTTTTTTGAACTGTTCTCTCCATCTTCCCACGATATGGGCGTCTCATGTCAGTACTTCTCCATCTTTGCTATCTTCCATCAATATCCCAAATTGCTCCTACGTTGTTTGCTTTATCATTTTTGCAGTCTTTTTTACGTTGTATTTGTAACCTTATAACATTGTTGTTGCCAAGTACTTCTTTTACAAAATATCTTCATTGCTACCTGTACTTTTATGTTTGCAGACCACCATGCAACCATGCACTTTTGCAACGCGATAAACCTCCTCTGCTGCCTGTAGGATGTTTGTCTTGTTGCTTTACCTCTTTTGCACGGTTATACCCCACTGGAGATTAGTATATGCCAATCTCCTATTATATTGTATTTTCTTTCCGTTTCTTTCGTCGTCTCGGTTAATGCCAGAATATGTAAAGTCGTTGATGTAAACTCTTGAACTCTTCTGTCTCAATTTTATGTTCCGCTACTATAATCTTATGTGGTTTGAAAATATCACAAATTCATTAAAACCCCTCACCACACAAATATTTAACAACTGCTAAATACGTATTTCGACAGCCACGCTCATTATCGGTAGCTACGAAAGACTTACACAGCGAAAGGGCAACGATGTACTCGTAATCAAATCCACTTCCATTTGTGATTTCCTTTTTCAATTCTGATTTTGATTATTTATTAGTATGTTTTTCCTGTCTTATCAAGTTAACTTCTCTCTTGCTATCCTTTACGTGCTTTCATAGTATCTGCATTAACTGTAAGTTTGTTCATATCTTCTAGTTATTTTTGGGGTAATATCTCTTCAGCTGGAGTTATACGCCAAAAATAGTTTGGTATTTCAAATTCGATCGTTAATGACATACGCCTTTGCAACGTAATTTAACAATATGGTCATAGACATTTCCATAGAATTGAAAAACTGTGTCGCTTTTTTATTTGAAATCAAACTTTTACATATTTACATGCTCATTTTTACCTGATAATGACAAGTGATTGAACTAAGTTTGAGCAGTCACTAAGCGTTCAACGATCGAAAACGTGCATCTAATGGTATAAAACGATTTCCGCCTTGCAAATAATTTCCGCTTTGCCATTGTTTTAAGTGCAGATTGATCAGGAAACTTTATACAGGCTTTAACATCCACTTGATGTAAAGTTCACATGTTCTGAGTAGTGTTTGTTGATTTCTAGTTAATTCTGTATCTTCCATTTAACAGCTAGGTAACAGAATTCAATGTGCTGATCTAAATCAAAAGTTTCACTATGAAGTAACACCACCTCTGACCCAGTCTTATGCAGATTAACACTTAATCCTTCTTAAAAAGCATTTCCGTAATCTAATTAATGTGTGGCAAGTGCGTGAGACTAAACAAATTGTATTTTTAATTTTACAATTCAAAACAATGAGAATCGCATGCTCTGCTTTATTTACTCGAATTTCACGTGGTTATTCTTGCGGAATACAATATGCGTAGTTGAGCATTAAGTAATTTTGCTGTAACTTTGTAAATAGTAGGGATGATTTCGCATCAGATATTGCAACAACGTAAAAGATATAAAACACCTAAGAGTTGAAAAGAATACTAAACAGTGCAGAATTTAGATTGCTTTTTATTTTATTACTGTTTCGATGTTAGAATGCATTTGTGCAAAGCGTTGTACTACTTTGTACGTTCAGCTTTCTTCTGCACGGAGCTGCTAAGCTATTTTTAATTATTTTGGGAAATTCAAATTATAGCAACGTAACTGTTATAAAAATGGGCTGGAATATTTTGCGTCGTGAATTACAAATCAAGTTCATTGAAATTCACGAGGCGGTGGTATTATGCAACTTACTACTGTTTACATCCAAAAATTTATTTTAATGTGAGCACTTTATGGCTGCTGTTGGAACTCGAGTTTGACATTTACACGTTAAAAAGTTAATTAAGACGTTCTTTTGTTTTAGTATTACTAGGGCACAATCAATATTTGAATATTAAATGTTGGATTATATCGTTCTTCTGAAAGGTTATATCTAGAAAAGCCATCTCTTCGATAGTTGAAAATTGACTAGGTAGGTACTTTACTTTCTTCTGCACTTGCAAATGCGTCAACTTTCATCGAAAACCCAATAGATAAACAATTCGCACTATCTTGCGTGGGTGGTTTATCACATGAACTTTAATGCTAACAAAAACATGCAATTTTGAATTAAATGCTGTGTGTAGGCATGAAATGGACCTGGATGGTATTTGCAAATCCGGCTGATACGTATAATAACACTGACCCTCTTAGCGAAACAACTTTCGTATGCATCAGGTGTGGCGATTACGTTTTCTTTGATTGTTATTTTATACCAATATTATTACTATTTTTTTATGACATTTAAGATGAAGTTTATCTTTTCGATTGCTAATGAGTTCAATAAATGTCAGATATGTAAGATACATCGATTTGGAACTAACTATATTTACACTCTGATTCGTCCAGCTTTTTATGTCAACATCAATTTTTTTCTTATATGCGGATGTAATAGGTCTCAATTGGAACTATAAACATTTGCATAGATATATTTTTACTCACCTAAAGTTTATCCTTTAGACGACCAGTATCCGGCTTTTACAGAATATTTATTGCATTTTTATACTTTACAAGCTATAAATTCAGTTAATGAACAATCACTCGTGCTTTTAGATGTAAACGATGCTATTATATGAAAGCAGAAATTTAAAAAAATGTACATTTGTCAAACCGAAAACCATGACATGATGACATTTACTCTCTTTCTATCTGTGATTCGCTCTAATATGGGTAGACAACTGTTTTTATTAAATTTAGATTTCGCAAGCATCCCACATTTTTTATGTAACTTCTTGCATGTATGCTTTCATACTTAATTTAATTTTTAACGCTTCGCTTAACTAAAAATTACGTGCCCCTCTGACTGGCCCTAATTCTGTTGCAGGTAAGATGCAGCACAGAAATGCACACGTACATCAAAGTGGAAGTGGGCAAATATAAAAATTTAGTTGTATCATGCATATTCGTACACAGAAAGAGTCGAAAATACGTCAAGGACGCCCGAGTGAAAAGGAGATACTAAATTGGAAATGATTACCACCTCTTGATAGTGTAGATAAAAAAAAGGGCTGACGAGAGAGAAAACAAAACCAAAATAAAAAAAAATGTTGTAAAGGTTCATGTTCTTTTTTGGGTATTTCGCCACACGCAAAATTAAAAATATTAAATATCGAATGTTTCGATTAACGATTAACAATTAAAACTAAAAATGAACAAGGAAGATTTTCACTAGGACATTTAATAAAAACAATTTTTGGGAGTTCCGAGTGATCGTGGGTATCGAGTGGACGTAGTTTTGTGCCTCTGCGACGGCTGCCTATTTCACTGTTTACCGCAAACGCAAGTGCATACACCTTTTCGATACCTACCTAACAATTCCTTCCCAAATACAGCGATAAGTTAACTATTTATCATACGGTCGTGACCGGCAGGTCATGCACCAAAATCAGGATGGACGGGCTTGCAGCTAATGAAGTGAGGTTTCCAGCCATAGAAACTCCGCTACTTCTCAAATATTAATTAACCCCAACGTGTCTCACCCTCAGCCAAACAGGATGCAAAATTTTGCAAAAGCTGTTAAAGATGTAAGCCCATTTAGATACCCAAAAAAGGACCAGGCGGTAGTTATGAATGCAGTCGATGGAATTAGCATAAAAGATTATATCTATGCTGTTGGTAAACTTGGCAATCCAAAAAATATACTTACTGCTTCTAGGCTATCAAATAACAGAACCTGCATATATCTTACGAATAAGGACATAGTTGATAATATCATTAACAACAACCGAGGAATAAAAATAAATGACGGAAATGTAGAGATACGTCGGCTTATAAACCCAGCAAAAAAAGTAATTATATCTAACGTGAGTCCAATTATCCCCAATGAAATTCTAGAACGAACCCTTACCGACGTAGGGGTAAAATTAGTATCTCCAATATATTTTATCAGAGATGGATTAGAAGACAGTGAATATGCTCATATTGTAAGCTTTCGCAGATATGTTTTTATTGCACCAAATGAAAATCAGACCCTACCGAATTCCTTACTAATATCATTTGAACACGATCAGTATCGGATATATATTCAAGAAGACGATAACAAATGTTACAAATGTCACCAGGCAGGACACTCCGCATCAGCATGCACCAATCTCAAAGACAAAGAAACCCAAAATATAACACCCGATCAGGTTACATCAGAATGTACAAATATTATGGATGCTGAAATACAAGAGTTATGTAGTCCATAAAATAACGAAACAACATACCAGATACCTATAAACAAAGGAAACAAGAGACTGTTACATTCAACTGATGCTCAAGATGAGCCGATAGCGCTGCAAATAGTAATTCACATGAAACTCCACCTACACCAAAAACAGGGAATAAAAATAAAAAGAAGGAAAAAACACCCTCAAAAATACAAGCAAACGCAGAAGACGATAGCTCTACAAATCAACCCTCTTTAGATTAACAATTAGAACCCTTAAAAGATCTACTAAGTGCACACCCCGACAGGTACGAAATATCATTCAAAGATCTAAAACTGTTCATAAAGGAAATATACTCAGCACCTGACCCGTTAGCAGTAACAAAAAAATATACTAAAGATGTAGACCTCCTATTAAGAAGTTTAAAGGATATGTACACTTCTCTTAAACATAGAAAAATAAAGTATCGATTTATGCGTATAATGTCAAATATAAATAAACAACTACTACAAACAAACACTGCCATGTCTGATGCACCATCAGACTATAATAATTCACAATTATCTATCTAAATGTTCACAATAATTCAGTTTAATTGCATCGGTTTTTACACAAGACTCAACGACATCCAACTTCTCCTATCTGAGAACAATCCAGATAATCTGTGTCTACAGGAAACGCATTTCAAAAACAATCAAAATCCATATCTCAAGAGCTTTCAAGGTTTCCATTATTGTAGGCAACGAAATCACGCAAGCGGAGGAGTTAGTATTTTTATTAAGACAGACCTTCATGCTGTAGAATTTCAATTAAATACAGAACTGGAAGCAATTGCCATTGAAATATATACTCCACAGAAGCTAGCAATCAGTAACATATATGTACACTTGTTTTCAAAACTTTCGCGTACACCTATTTTTCGCTGTATTAAATCAGGGTTGTAATTAATCAACTCTGACATTTAAATATTTGAAAAGTCAAAATGCCTCGACTGACAGAGCATATGCTGTCAATGTCATCTTTAACCTAATCTCAAAATTACCCGTTCACACAGCTAAAATTTTGCAAAATCGTTGTTACTTGATTTTGAATGTGTACGCGAAAGTTTTGAAAGCAAGTGTACCTCCAAATTATGAACTAAACACAGACGATCTATCAACCGTAATAAATAATCTCCCAACACCTTATATAATTGTAGGCGATTTCAATGCTCATGACTATCTGTGGGGAAGTTACAAAACAAATGCGAATGGAAAGAAGATCAAGAAAATTCTGGAAGCTGACCACATAACACTCTTAAATGATCGGTCCTTTACCCGCATTGATGAAAAAACACACATTTTTTCGGCAATTGATCTAACAATCTGTCATGCTAAAATAAAAACTGCAATCAATAATCAATTGGTTACCCCTGTCATACCCATATGGTAGTGATCATTTACCTATATTAACAGAAATTAAGTATAACACAAGAAATCAACCTCAGCCAACATATGGACCTAAATGGGACTTTAAAAAAGCAAACTGGACGCTCTTCGCTGAAATTTTTAAACATAACAACCTATCTTTCTATATAAACAACGACATCGATACCAATACTGAAATGATAACAAGTCAAATATTAGAAGCTGTTGAAAAATCAATACCAACGAAAGAATCAAGAGTCAACAAATATACAATTCCATGGTGGAACCAGCAATGCAAGGTAGCTGTTAAATAAAAGAAGAAGGCCTTCAATTTGTACCTCAAAAACAAATCCCTAGACAATCTAATAGCTTTAAAAAAGCTAGAGCAAAAGCTAGAAGGACTATTAAAGAAAGCAAAGCAACAACTTGGGCTAATTACATAAGCTCAATTAATCATATAACTACCAATAAAGAATTATGGGACAGAATTAAACAGGTTAAAGGGAATAACAATGCATTTCATATACCAACTCTAAGTATAAATAATGGCATAGTTACATCGACACCTGAAATAGTAGAAACGATTAGTAAATTCTACTATAATGTATCCAGTAATAACAGTTATTCAAATGCTTTTTTGGAACTAAAATCAAGAAAGGAATGTGAATTAAATAACAGTGTTCTATCTTCTACTTCAACCTCGGACAACAGCGAAGATTTTAACATCACCTTTACCTTACCTGAATTAGAACACGCACTAAAAAATTGCAAAGATAGCAGTCCTGGTCCTGAACAGATTCATTTCCAAATGATAAAGCATTTACCTCAATCTGCAAAAATTTCGCTACTAAATTTCTATAATCATCTTTGGAATACTGAAACTTTCCCAAGAAGTTGGCGAAATGCAATGGTAGTCCCTATACTGAAACCAGGGAAACAGAAAACTGAATGCTCTAGTTACAGGCCCATAAGCATGACTAACGTATTGTGCAAGTTATTAGAAAAAATGGTTAATAAACGCTTAATGTGGTGCATAGAAAAGGAGGACATGCTAAACGTAACACAAAGTGGGTTCAGAAATAGCAGATGTACTTACGATAACTTAGCTAAACTAGAGAACGATATAAGGAATGCTCTGCTCAATGGACATCATTTGGTCGCCATCTTCTGCGATATAGAAAATGCATACGATAAGGTGTGGAAACATCAAATCATAAAAACATTGATCCACTGGGGGTTTAAAAGTCATATGTTACATTTTCTTAAAAAATTTCTAACACATAGAACTTTCTTTGCCAAAATAAATGAAACTATTTCTGAAGTTCGAAGTCAAGACAATGGAATTCCACAAGGATCTGTTTTAAGTGTAAGCCTTTTCTTGATAGCCATTAACAGTATAACCGAAGGAATGAACGACTATATAAAAACAATTTTATATGCTGATGACTTAATCATTTATTGTTCAAATTCAAACCTAGAACAAACTAGAAACTATCTCCAAAATGCTCTAAATACTCTACAAATATGGAGCAATTCAAACGGTCTGAAAGTAAGCAATAAAAAAACCAAATGCATTCATTTCACAAGAAAACGAAACCGAACTGATCCCGTGCTATATCTAGATGCAATACAGTTAGACTTTGTCTTTGAAATAAAATATCTAGGCATGATTGTAAAAAATGTGGCCCAAATTATTTGGAACTTAGCACCTTTATGTTTGTTTTAAAACCAGTTTAGTTTTATTTGATAGGAGATGGAGTTTATTTTGTTGTTAAGAGATAGGGGGAAGTAGCTAGGCCTGGCTACCTCGTTATGAACAATTTTAGCCTGTGTTCAACCCCATCAATGAATATACACAATCGTGGTTAAAGGTATATTGAAGTCTTAGTCTTATTACAGCGTATATATACAGAAAATGGATGCCATGTTTTTATGGCCTAATATTGAAATCACAATCATACATGTTTAAATTAATGTAATTCTGAATGCTAGAGTTTGTTATGTTAACCCACTAGCATTGCAGAATTGCTGCGTTGTGCCATCGACATACGATATATTAAAAGTGCAACTCCTGTTTGTAAACACGGAACTGCTGCTTGTTGCGTGTGTCGCTTACATTTAATTGTTATCACGGCACGGAAACTTGACCCATATCTTATCTGGCGCAAGTTATGCAGTTTTTGTGGGATAATTGCGTGAACTTTTGTATTTACTGGATTACAGTTTATTTTACACTATTCACTAAAATCCCATGTTCAAATTAGTTTGAACAATGATATTAGACAAAAGATTGACATGGATTTCTCACATAAACTATATAAAGCATGCGTGTCAAAAATCCATCGACCTATTAAAAGTAATTTCGCACCAAGAATGGGGAGGAAATCAAAGCGTGTTACTCCGAATCTTTAAAGCCACCATAGAATCTAAACTAAACTATGCAAGTTTTTTTTACTCAAATTCAGCCACAACTATACTGAAAAGTCTGGATGCTGTTTAAATAATGGATTGAGACTAGTCAGTGGAACTCACAAAACTAGCCCACTGCTTAGTTTATACAGTACCACAGGAGAATTACCACCATCTTATAAAATAAATCTACAACTACTAAATTACACAGCAACAGTAAAAAGTAACCCGCAGCACATAAACCATAGTGATGTTCTACATCCCGATTACCAAAACCTGTACAGTCTTAACGCCCAAAAAACTCCTCCCTATACTATACGAGCTAAGCTTTACTTGGACCCATCAACTATCGTCTCTCGCATGGGAAACCATCTATAGCTCCTTGGCTTAACTATCCCGTCCCAGTAAATTGGCACCTAACGCAATACCCAAAAGATAGTACACCTACCTTCATCTACAAAGCAACATCTTACGTGAGTTCCCCGATTATCTTCAGATATACACTAATGGTTCAAAAACAGATAGTGGTACAGGATGTGCGATTATGTGCAATGACTACAGTGAAAGTTATCGACTAAACGACAAATGTTCAGTGTTTGGAGCTGAATTATTTGCTTTCAATAAATCATTGGACTACATCCAACAAAATAAACATTCTAATAAATACATCATTATGAGTGACTCTTTAAGTGCTTTATCTGCCATAACAGATCTCTATAATACAAATCTCCATGTGATTTCTTAAAAAGCTAACTGGTGCATACAAAAATGAGAAAATTGTGCGCGTCGTGTGGATACCAGCTCATGTAGGAATACAGAAGAACGAATTGGTAGCCCGGAAAGCAAAGCTGGCAACTCAGAAAATGAACATTGATAACGATTATTTAACCGTAAAAGAAATTAAAAACTACCAAAAAGAACTAATATGGGATGAATGGCAACAACAATGGGATCATGCAACAAGGAATAAACTACAAAAAATTAAAAGCACCGTGTCAAGATGGACCAATTCAGTTATAAAAACTAGACGGGAAGAAGTACTGTTAAATAGACTTAGAATTGGACACATAAAGGCAACTCATAATTACCTTTTAAATAAAGAAGATCCACCCATATGTAACCATTGCGAACCATCCCTTACTGTGCAGCATCTTATAACGGAATGTGAACAATACCTCAACCAAAGAAGAAATCACCAAATCGACAAGGAAATGAAAACTGCTCTGAACAATAACGCAACCGAAATAGAAAAATTATTACTATACCTGAAGGATGTAAAACTTATTAAATGTATTTAATGTTCTCATAGTGCCAAACACCAATTCAGTTACGGCACTATAATAATGTTAATAAAAAAAACAATTTTTATTGGCTATTATGATTACTACACTCGTTTTTGTTGTGCAAATGCCTTCTTATTTTAATTTTTGCTTGATACGAGTAAACTTAATGCAGTGTTAGCTATTGCCTGTCACAGTGGCAAATGTTTTTATAAACAAAATGCAATCTGACATTGACTTACAGACTTAAGTTAAGATATGACTAGATTTTTACTTCCTTTTACAATAAAGGAAGTATTGGATTCACCCCAAAAATTCGAAATTGAGTTTTCAACAGATATTCACGTTTTAGAGTCCCCTGAACCCAAAAAACATGTTTTTTCATTGGTCTGTCTGTTTGTCTGTGTGTGTGTCTGGCTGTGTCTGTGTCTGTGCACAGAATATCTCAAAAACGAAACGAGGTATGGCGTTGATACGTCATATATAAGTTTTGTGTGCTATGTACATGCGAGAGCAAGCCTTTGAAGAAAATCGTATAACCGGAAGTAGGTGTTTACTCTTGTGATTTTTCAGTTTTTTCGATTTTTTCAAAAACGGCTCTAACGATTTTTGATGTGAGATAGGTGATTTTCTAGTTAAATACTTCTAAAATGGGTTTCTTTTTCTATTTTTTTATTAACTCTTATTTTAAATAGAACACCCTGTATATTATTACATTTTTGAATTCAGCTTAAAATTCTAGAGAAAATTTGTTTCTTCAACTAACCCTCTATTTTGTACCGTTTTTGCAGAATTTGTAATTTTTGAACATTTTTGCCAAATGTTTAAAAATTTAAAATAAAATTTTTGGCTAATTATAAGATCACTGTAAAGGAAGTTGTGTGCGTGTATCACACCAGATTTTTTATCCTTCTTTCCAAGGCCTGATCTAAATAAGTTTTTTTTAACAAAACGGTACTATTGGTGGTACCTAGTTATCGTTGTGGGGAATTAGGAAAATTGCTAAGGAATTAGTAGGGAATTAGTATGGAATTAGAAGAATACTAAGTATTTTGGGAATTAGTGTACATAATATTTTGTGGCGATATACCCCTTCCTTTTGAATTTTTAGATAGCTTTTTCTCAGTACAAATCTAATGTTTTCCCATGAAATTTGGATTGAAATAAGTAAATAACACCATAATTTTGGGAATCATTTGAATTTCCTGTTCAAGAAGAGGGCACAATAAAGTATTAAGTACATTACTCAAATTTAATAGATTTCACATTAATCCATGCCTAGTCAACCTCTTAACAGCTAATGCTCCACCGCCACTGTGTTCATGCCTCTGACGTATAATTAGATCATTCTGAAACTCAATGCATTTGCTTTCTTTTCGAGATCGCAGACAGCGATAAACCTATACTTAGAGCTCTTCCTACTAAATTCGCACTGTAAGCAAATTAGGCAACAATTTGTAGTTTAAGTTTTAGTCTATTCAACATGCATTGTGACAGCCTCCGGAGGCTTTCGGAAGCAATTTCATTGTTGGGAATACGTTCAATAACAACTGTCTAGTGCATTCGCTTCGTGGGAATATGAGAACAAAGCTAATTGCATTTATTTCTGGCATTTTTTCCTGAGGAACTGTTTGACTTTAAAGTGCAAGTGCAGCCCGAGAATATTATCACGAAATACATTCTAATTTAAGTTGAGTATATTTAGTTTCAATATGTTATAAACACTTATAAAAATTAATGCCAGGTTTCTCTTTTGATATCAACAACATAAATAATGGTTATTGTTAGTTCTTGTATGTAATGTATAGATAATGACAGGACACCGTGTCATAGCACCATATTTGTGAATAGAGAAACAGGAACTACTACGATCCATACATAAGGAAGCAGCTATCATGTCTGTCTTGATTCTTTTATTTTTACTGAAAATGTTGTGGTTGAAGTTTTCCTATTAAATTGAATTAAATTAAAAAAAAAATACATTACATAACCACTTATTATGAATTAAAATAAACTATTTTTTTAATGAGTGATTCTCAATCAAAGATCCCGTAAGCGGTGTTGTTTCAGTGTCATTTTAGACATATTATAACATAACACTACTATTATTCCTTGATTAATTATGAATGAATAAAATTACGAATTGACTGGATTGCCGAGTCGATTTCAGTTATGAATAGGGCTGGGGGATATATCGATATATCGATAAATATCGATATTATTTCCATATCGATATATCGATATATGGAAATATCGGATATCAATATATCGAATATCGAAATATCGAATATCGATATTTATCGAATATCAATATATCGATATTTATCGAATATCGAAATATCGAATATCCATATGTATCAAATATGGAAATATCTGATATCAATATTTATCGAATATCGTTATTTATCGCTATCCCCATAATTATTGATATCGCCATAATTATCGATATCTCCATATTATCGATAAATACATATTATATGATCGAGATTTATGGAATAGCTGTCAAATTAGTAGTTTCCACTTGTCTAATCCAACTGTTGTCAGAAACTGGTCACCATGTGAATGTTCAGATTGGTTTACGATAACTTTTTGTATGTATACAGTATACCTCGTATCTGCGCATGTATAACATTCGCTTAATTTGAAGTGGCATAAATTCAATTTGTTTTAAGAATCCTAATAACAATACTTCATGATCTAAACTGATCTACTACGTTATTTTACATATTGACCCATTGTAACCACGCAGAACAAGATTTTACATTCATAAATTGTCTTTTCAAAAATCGATTTGAATATGGGTGCACTATAAACGAAGTTTCTGTTAACTATTAGGTAATCTTTAAAACATTCGAGAGCTGTATAACCATTTTCGAACTTAATTTGTTGCGTTGCCACTATTCATCTAAACTAAATTTGGCTATTCAGAAACTAAAGTTATAAAACGCATTGATTGTGGTGTATAGTTGTATACATACACATCTCATGTTACAGTGAAATAAATACCTAATATTTGTTAATGCTTTACTTTTGTAACACATATAATTAGCAAGATAGAAATATACTTTAATTATTCAAATTTTTTAACACATATTTTAATAAGTACAATTTATTTTCTTAAAATAATGCAATACAATATAATAACATTGATAACGACATAAAGTATATTCGTACTCCGTAAGTTCGTACTCCGAATTTAACACGTATTGCATTTTGCAACTTTTAAATAAGGACTTCTTGTAAAAACCCTAAATTTAAAAATATTGTGCAGGTCTGCAGATTTAATTTGCCTGGATAAATCCTTTTTGGCCATTTTTTTGTTTCTGCTACACTTTTTTTCACATCGGGAAATTCTACATAATATTTGATAGTCAGCAGTCAGCAGTATGGCTGGGCGATATATCGATAAATATCGATATTATTTCCATATCGATATAGGGAAATATCAGATATCGACATATCGATATATCGATAAACCGATATATCGAATATCGATATTTATCGATATATTGATAAATATCGATATATCGATAACTATCGATATAATTCTGATATCGAATATCGATATGTAAATTTTAATATCGCCCACCCCTAGTTATGAATCAAGTCGAAACGCACATCTATTAGAGTAATCAACCATTAATCGATTCCTATCCTGAATCAAGTAAATTTTCCAGATTAAAGAAAGCATCGAATTGTTGCTTAATCAAATCAAATCGTGAATTGAACCGAGGCGAGAATCATTAATTTTCCTGATTAAACAAATCCAAATCGTAAAAGAACTAATATCACGAATTTACTTGATCTTGGAATTGATTTCAGTTATAAGGCGAATCGCTTCGAAAGGTGATGATGATTTTAAATCGTTAATTGACTAATACCCTTAATGGAATTGAATAAGTAAACTAATTCACATAAGTTTTCCCATTAAAGGGGAAATGAATTCTTTTAAATTGCTCCAATCGAATCGTGAACCGAAACAAATCGCGAATCAAATAAAATCGCGAATACTGAACTGTCGAATCGATTTTAGTTGTAAATTGAATCGACCAGAATATCGATTAGAATTCTGAATCGCTAATTAACTCGTATCCTGAATCGAATAAAATGATGAAGATACAAACTTTTAGGTTTCATGCAAAAATGGACATGGATTAATTCAAATCGCGAATTGACTGAATTCTGAATCGTTTTCAGTTGTGAATCGAATATCTGAATCACTATTCAACTCGTGTCCTGAACCGACTTGAATAATAATTAAACGACTGCATATAATTTCAGCGGATTGCTATCCTGAATCGAATTGAATAATTAAACGAATTCAGAATGAAAGAAAACATTGGAACTTTTCAATCAATGAATACAATCGTTAATCAAATAAAACCACAAATTGATTAAACTGTCTAATCGACTTCAGTTATGAATCGAATAAACGCGAATATTGAATAGAATTAGAAATCGCTGATCAACTTCTATTCCGTATAAAATTCGAATTGAATAGTTAATGGAGTCCACATAAGTAACGCCACCAGAAAAATCGATGTTTCTCAAATTGTGAATCCAACCGAATCGTACACGAAACCAAATCACGAATTGACTAGACTGTTGAATCGATTTTAGTTGTGATTTGAAGCAAGTCGAGTATAGATTACAATTCTAAACCGTTATCGACTAGTTTCACGAATCGAATTGAATAATTAAACGACCCAATATAATTTTTCCGGAATACAGGAAAAATAGATACTTCTGGATTAACCAATCAAATCGTGAATCGAAGCTAATTGCCTATCTAGTTGAATCGTGCATCAAATAAAATTCAGGATCAACCTAATATCGAAGTGACTGGACTGTCGAATCGATTTCAATTGTGAATTGAATTGAATATGGATTAGAATTCTGGACCGCTAATCGACTTGTATTCCGAATCGAAATTAATAATTAAACTACTCCATATAATTTCCCCAGATTACTATCCTGAATCGAATTGAATAATTAAACGAATTCCGAATGAAAGAAAACATTGAAACATCGAATCGATTTCAGTTATAAATCGAATCAACTCGAATATTGATTAGAATTAGAAATCGCTAATCAACTTCTATTTCGAATCGAACTGAATAATTTAACGACCGCGTATAATATTCGAGATTAAAGGAAAAATCGCTCTTTCGACATTTAAGGAATTCAATTTTGAACCCAAACGAATTGTATATCAAATTATTTACAAATTGGCTAAACTGTTAAATCGATTTCAGTTGTGAATCAAGTCGAATATGGATTAACATTCTGAATTACCAATCAATTCATATTCCGAAGCGAATTGAATAATTAAGCGACTGCACACTTTTCGGCATTAAAGAAAATAATCTATGTTTTGTTTTTCGTTTAAACCAATCAAATCGTGAATGGAACTAGAATCTCAACTTATTTTGGAAATTCACTGGACTGTCGATTTCAAATCGAATCGAATATCGATGAGACTTCTAATTGTTAGTCGATTCATATTGTTTATCGGATAGAATAATAAACTTCTCCACTAACTTTGATTTACAATATCTGAATAAATTTCTTATTAGGTACAATGACAGAAAAATGTGATAAAAATGATAAAGGTGCTTTTAAGTCTTATCAATTAGCTTCTACTGCTTTCCCTAATTCAATAAAATCGATTTTGGATTACAAATTAGAATTCGGTTTGATTCGATTTTATATAATCTGATTTGATCGATGGAAGTCATTAAGTGACTCATATCGTAAATCGAATTGAATAATTAAACGACTCAGCACGACTTTTATCTGTAATACTTGAATCAATCGTCCGTTTTAAATCAAATATTGTTTAGAAGGTTCAGTGCAATATATAAAGTGTTACGTTTTATGAATCACCCTAAATTGTTGATCCAAATCCAATCAATTTTTTGCTTTACAAAATGTAGTTCGCTTCGATTACATTTTCTGAAATTTAATTTGTTTCCATTTGGTTAAAAATATAGATTTTCAGTTCAATTGAATTAAACACAATGTGTATCAAACGAAAAATGTTCACTTATAATATCAAGAGTACCTAGTCAAGGTTATGTCGAAAATTTTTGCTGTGGTATCAGGAATGTCCATTGCGCTTAGGTTCGATAAGGACCTTTTCAAATTAGTTTTCGGTAAATCTAGCAACAAACTACGCAATTTCTATAGCAACAGAACGCTAATATTGACTTCTTCTAATAAAAATCACATTTGTTTAAAATATTAACTTGAATACCTTCTAGGACAGGGGTGGCGAACCATTGGCACGCGTGCCATTGATGGCACGCCACAAAATAATTTGGGCACGGCAGTAATTAAGGAATTTAGGTACCTAATCGAAACAATTTATATTTAACAATGGATTGAACATGAAGCTTCAAGGCGCAAATAAAACAATTATTGTTATGATAAATCTCATTCATGCTTTCGAAGCTAAACTGCAAGTTTTCAGTAACGATATTGTTACCAAAAACTACAAGTATTTCCCAAACTTGAAAAAAATCTCTAGAGATTTGGATTTACATGAAAAGCCAGACCAAGCAAAAATCACTGAAGAGTTTAATTCCGTAATTAATTCTTCAATCAAAGAATTTTCAACGAGATTTTCTCAGTTCAAAGAATTATAGGAAACACTGAAATTTTTTATATATCCTGATGTAACTTCACTTGATAAACTGAACTTGGACAAATTTGATTGGTTGGAAAATGAAGAAATTGAAATGCAGCTGATTGATTTCCAGTCTAGTTCAATATGGATTCAAAAATTTTTGGAAACAAGGAAAGAGTTGGAATTAAATGAAATAGAAAGACTATATGTATCAGGTAATATAATTAAAATGCCAATATCAAAATTATGGGAACGTGGAATTCAATTCCAGACACATTTAGCAGTCTGAAGAAGCTGGCTTTTGCTATCTTAACAATATTTTCATCTACCTATGCTTGTGAGTCATTATTTTCAAAAATGAATAGGTAACATTAAAGACTCGCTTAGAAGCCGTTTCTCAGATGAATCCAGTCCAGCTTGCATTCTGCTAAAAGTAACAAAGTATGGAGCTAATATAAGTTATTTAACATGTAATTTGCAACAGCAGAAGTCGCACGAATTTTTTCTTTCACTTAAATAAACATAACGTCACTAATGCTGTACAAAATGTATATTTTTTGTTGCAAATAAAGAGTTTTAAGTTGATAGTACCGGGTGACCATAGATATCTGATATCACATAACCTTTGGAATCAACACCGCTTTATTAAAGTGATGAATCCAACTAAACTAAATGTCATTAATGTCATCACAACTAAAATTCCTATCTGTCAAAAATTATTTCAGATTCCAATAAGTCATGGAGTTAGAACAGGAGATTTTTATAATCGAGTCGTAGGCTAAACTGCAGAATCCAGGGCACATTCCCCTCCTGTTATTGCATTTTATTACATTACATAGGTACCAATACTTATCGTAATTGAAATATAATGCTAACCAATATTTATAAGTAGCTAATTCCATGGCTACCGGGATCTCAGATATTTATGGCCACCCGGTATTTGGTTTTATTTTTCCCCATTAATCACTAAGTCAAGATTGTTTGATGGCACGTCATGGCCTCATTAAACATTTCTTTAGAAAAAAATGGCACGTAGATGAATAAAGGTTCGCCACCTCTGTTCTAGGAAGAAATATCCGCTGATATTTTTTTGAGTGGTCAAGAAACGTTAAATTTTGGATTTTCATTGGTCACTTTTTGACAGATGACAGGTGAATTGATGTCATCAATATTATGTAATATATCAAAACATATACGTATATTCTAGGTTTTAATATTTTGCTAATTTGAACTGATTATCTTTTTAGTGCTACTACATTCTTTTTTTACTGTAAT